>OU898276.1:121682093-121727093 GCA_918026665.1 Diabrotica balteata | reverse complement strand
CAATGAGTCTGTCAAAATATGCCCTAGCTAAGCGAATATACTAATAACAGTACCTTCAATAGATATGTAGGAATATCTACTATTCCTCTAGAAATAAACATTTGTTGGAAATTAATCTACCTTAACATTGTTGTAACAATAAGAAGATTAAGTATATTTATCCCATTCATAGATCAAGGTGACAAATATTCTTGTTTGGGATTCTTTAATAAATTGTCTCATAATATTCGAGTAATGCCAAAATTCAATATAAAAAAGTTATCCATAAATTACTATTAAAGCTTGAACCATACAAGGTAATTGATTTTATGAATTAAAATGTGTATCTAGATTTATATAATTTCTTTCTTTTGTTGTGTATTATGTTCTACATAATAGTGTGTACTTGTATATATCTATGTACAAATTTCAAAATGAAGGTTATTATTGATTTTGTATTTGTATTCATATTGCTTGCTATTTTGTATCACTTTCAATACTTAAATATTATTTGGCAACATATTAAAATAAAAATTGTAGCAAAAAAATGTTTTTTTCCGTCCCTAATTTAAAGTGATTAAAAACTATCTATCCAGATCAAGGTGCTAAACAAGGATTTATATTGTCTCCACAATTTGATACATATATGGAGAACATTATGAGAATAAATGATTGATATGAGCTCATCCTTATATCTGGGATCATTGATCACAAAATGAGCTGGATTAACTGCTTGATACTCACATAAAAATATGAATTTCCATCTCTAAGACAATGGGAAAGATACACAACACGGAAATGTTTAATTAGAGAAGAACTTTGCAAATGCCATGGACTGACCATAAAACAAATTCTTTAATTTTAGGCGAATTCTTTAATTTTAATAAGTAAAGACACCAACAAAGTCCATCTACAATTAAAATACTTTGAACATCATGTTATGAAATAGGCATAGAAAGCATGGAAGGATTGATCACCCAAAACAAGGTGGAAGGTTGAAGATCCTGAAAAAGACAGATCAGCCAAATTACAGAAATATCTATGATATGCATGAGTTAAAAGAAATTATACTCGGTTTGCTATTCCCAGTCCGAACTGTCTAGTGAATTTAGTAATTTTTTTGCGAAGTCAGTTACTTTGTGACAGAATAAAAGTGGCTGGAAAATACTATAATAATAATAATAATAATAATAATTTATTCAACAATCATACAAAATTTGTTTCAATAATTAACAATATGTGAATAAATTAACCCGTAGGTCTCTGAGAGGTGTGGGGACACCTGTTTCGGTAAATGTAACATACAATAAATAAAAATACAATATAATATACTAAAGTATAAATATATATACACATATATACACATACATATACACACATATACACACACACACATATATATATATATATATATATATATATATATATATATATATATATATATATATATGTGTATATATATATATATATATATATATATATAATATAAATATAACCATAAAAAACAAGCAGATTGAAAATTAAGATACTATAATCAAAGATGTATAATAAAATTAAACTTAGATACTAATAAGTTTTTAACGAGATCTGCAAATACACAAATTATGTTCTGGTAAATATGCTAAATAAAATAAACAATACAATGTATACAATATAATAATATACTGCTTTTTGAATCATAAAATAACCATAATTAAAATTTTAGTAGAAACCCTTGGTATGAATACAGCACTTACGTATGAATCAATTAGTTAACAAGATTTTTGAAAGGACAAAAGTGTAAACACACATGCTTCAATATAAATATGATAAACACATTAAATAAAACAATAAAAACAACACGATATATTATATTTTTCTTTTTTTTTAAATTATCTTTGACAGGAGTAGATTTAAAATTAAAGTTTTTTCTTTAAGAAAGTTTAAGTGAATATGGCTTTATAACTTACGCTACTATAATGATATTACAAAAATGTATTGTCTGTTCCATGAAATATAATCTTAATTTATTTTTAAAGAGAAAGACATTCTTCGTATTTTTAATATCAAGGGGAATATGATTGTATATTTTAGGGGCTAAAAATAAGAAAGATCGTTGACAAAAAGATTTCGTCATTTTTGGAGCCATATAGAGGTGCTTTAAGTAGAAGTATAACTGCTTTAAGTCAAATATTTTGCTCTCCTTATATAGTCTATCTGTAGAACAAGTGTAGGGTTTAGCCATAATTATCCTCAGAAATCTTCTTTGCATGATTTCTAGTGGGAGAATGTGAGTTTTTAGGGCGCTACCCCAAGCCAGTATACCATAACGGAGATGACTTTCTACTAATCCATAATATAGTGTGCGAAGGTATATATCCGGTATATGTTTTTTTAGGTGCTTAAATTTATAGAGGATAAACTGTAACTTTTTAATAACGTATTTAATGTGACAATCCCATTTTAAGTGTGTGTTAACGCCTAAATATTTAACATTCGTTACTGGTTTGATGCAAGAATTGTGTTTATTATGTGTTATTCGAAGAGGTTCGAATAGATCAATATTCGGGGTATAGTTAGAAATTGGTAAATAAACAGTTTTTTTTTTAAATTTGTTGTAAGTATTTTATAATCAAACCAGTCTTTTATGAATTGTAGATCAGTTTCTGCTTTTATTTTTAAGTCATACCAGTTATCAGCTTCATAAACAATAGCCGTGTCATCAGCAAACCCAATTATATGCCCTGTACTTTGCAATGAAAATAAACCATTTATATATAGAATAAATAAGACAGGTCCTAACACTGTTCCCTGATACACTCCATACGGTTTATTACTATACAACCAAGCACACACACTCATAGCCAATATTAATAGTAAACAAACTAAATAGTAAATAAAGTAGAACTTTGCAGATTACCGACAATTAATATTTATTTATCTGCCCCATATAATAAATAGTTATGGTAAATTATAACAGCTAAAGTATATATTTTAAATATATACTACCCAAAATTTGATGGATTTAGCATACATACACTTCCACTCTTTGGAATAATTATTTTTTCAAAGAAAGAAGTCTGCAATAGTAGTAATAATAGAATTGTGTTGTAGGTTTCCAACAATGAATCTGTCAAAATATGCCCGAGCTAAGTGAATGGAGTATACCAAGAAATTGATAACAACAATTAAAATTTAGAATACTCATTATTTGAAGCATGCAGATGCAGCAGTACAACTAAAGTACATTGTCAATCTCAAAAATTTAGTAAAATTCTCCATATATACATTAAAGTGGTAATTGGTTAACAATATTAGTACCTGTGAAACTATGCTTATTTTGATTAGCAGAATTTTTGTCAACTAAACATTTAAAAAAGGGTAAATAATGGTTGAAGTAAAAATTTTCACATAGTGGAATAATTTTGTTTAAGTACTGCTCATCTCTTAACGCAGTTACACAAGTACTGCCATTTTCGACAGGACTATAACAAAATAAATCACACTCACTTAGCCCTGTGAGATACATTTGAACTTGGCATTGGGTGTAGTACCTGTCAGTACTTTTTAGTTTAAGCACATCTTCATCAAAAAACAAATAATTAACATGACTAGTTTTAGTATTAAAATCTACTATACTTATGTATTTACACTTTTTTGGGCATTTGATTTCAACTAATTTAGTTATACACCCATCTTCTACAACCACGCCATCTAGACTTCCACATAGCCATGGTTGAGATGGAGAAACAATAACTCCAACTTTTTTGACTTCATTTTTATACATCTCCATGTATAAATTCCTAGCAGTTTCTTCATATTGCTTTCCATGCCTCATTGCATCATTTTCAAATTTTTTATTTATTATCATTTCTTCAACTAATGCATGTACGCTCTTTGTTCTTCTGTGAGAAATTGCATTGCTGAAATCCTACATTTTCTGATTTGATACCATTGTGGTGATTCACTTTGTTTGATGGTACTGCAGCATATTTCTACAATTTGGTCCTTGGTTAAAACAATCTGACTATTATAAAAATGATACAATTCAGCATTAATTTCAAACTCACTCTGACTGTAGATTATTATTTTCTAAAAATAAAAAAAAGTTTTCCACGCATACTTTGGATTCTTCTTTTAGAAGGTTTAATCCACTATTTTCAACAACTTCATTTAAATATAATTCTACTGCTACGTCCTCCCTATTTTTGTTTTTCATTTCCAATATTGTTTTTAAGTGAAAAGAAACATCTCTTGAAAACTTGGTACCTTAGAATATTTTTCTTTGGCCATTGTTTTGTCACCTGGTTTACCCCACTGTTGCTAACGATCAGTCCTTGTAGTACTTGTATCCTTATTAACAAAGTGCACTAACCCGGCAATGTGTTTACATTTCCCACTTTTGTTGGATACACATGTACATATCCCTTTTGAGACATTTCTATTAAGATCTAGCTGTAAAATGATTTTTATTATTAATTTTTACACTTAAAAATATTGTAAGTGAAAACATACCATAAGTTGCACACAATAGGGTGCCCCAAAAACAGAAGTTTGTCTCATGCACTTAGCCATTATTTCTGTACTGATCCCATTTGATCGTATCTCAACAACATTTGCTATGTGTCCTGATTCACACAACTGTCTACCTTTTACCAGTTTTTGTGGCTCAAATACAATGGAACTGTTAATTTTGGCAAATCCAGTGGTAATACATTGATCCATTTTAAACTAAGTTGTCTGTAATCAAAATTTAAAAAAATATTTATAAATTAAATATGAGCAAAATCAATGTATTAATATAAACAGAAAATAAACAAGCACTTATTCTGATATAAATATTCTCCACTTTCCAATGTTGATGTTAATAATGTATATATAACCTCACTTTCGCAATAAATCTTTATTAACGACAAAAAAATTTTTTTTTAACTATAAATGTCACTATAAATAAATAACTAAGTAATTCTAAAAATTGTATCCGGATATTATTACTGCAAAATAAAATATTTAAGTTTAACCAAATAATCCCATAGGACTCAATACTAAAACCAAAGAATATTAAGCGTCTATATTCTTTGCTAAAACGTCCTCACAAATCTGACAGCGTGTCACGTGACTGTAAATAGAGGGGAGACCCTCGGAGCGAATAGTAACTCCCGAGTTTCAGAATTCTACCCAATATATCTTTTAAAAATTTAAAAGGTCATTTCCAGTACAGAGACATACATAGTCCATATACATGGACATAGCGGCCAGGAAATATCCCAAATATTTGATGAACATAGTTTGGGATTATCTGTCCAAGAGGAAAATTTTGGTTAAGAGAGGCGTGATCGTTACGGCTGGAGTGTTTCAGGAGTCCGTCCTTGGCCTGGTACTGTGGAATCTGGCATCCATCGGAGTCATGGATTACGAATACAGGTGAGGGGGTTACCCCCTTCGCATTCGCGGAGCATACCACGGTATTGGTAATAGCGAGGAACACGGAGAAACTCCTGTTCCGAATATGATATACAAGTCTCTCCATCTGACACTGGATAAATTACCATGGTTTATGTCTCGAGGCGGAGAAGACCGAGTAGGTAGTCCTTTAAGGCCGTAGAAAGAGAGATAGAAACTTGTTGATTGTGCGAGTATGAGGATCGCTTTGAAGAAGTACTTCAAGTACTTGGAGGTTACCTAGATGAAGTCACTGATACTGAATCTGTAGAGCTGGCAGGACTGCCGACACAAGCGCTTAGGCTACTATGGACTGTGATGACACTGAAATCATGAAGACCTGAAGATATATGTGTATATATGCGTAGAAAAAAAAAGCGAATAAAAAAATCTGGTTCGGCAGAGGCGGACGACTGGTAGTATCATCCAGTTAGGAATTATGGACGGCAGGGAGGTCTGACTCAGAGCGAAGCTGGTCGACTATCTCTAAAAGGATTTTTTTCTGGTTTAGGAACACAGTACTGTAGGAAATGTTTACCTTTGACATTAATTTGTAAATTCCTCACCTAGTTATAAAAAAAATGATGGAGACCTGGAGACAAAAGTGAGAAATGATGTACAAAAAGAAAATAGACTGGCAAGATGCCTTAGTAATACTTTATAGCAAAGTCGACACATTTACACTGACATGAAGTTGAAAATTGATAAAGACAATGTAAGACCAATATGTATGTAAAAATAAGGTATGCTTCAGAAACAAATCACGCATTTTCACAACATAAGTACTACTGAAAATGAGGAAGATGAGAGTAATGAGATTAATTATAGGAAATACACTAAAAATCGAAAGGGGAGTGCCCACATTAGAAGAAAATGTAACGTACAGTGTAGAAAGGGGTAAACAGTAAACAAAAAAAAAGAAATACGCATAAGCAGAATTAGAAAAATCCGTGTAATCAAAATAGCAAGAAAGAATTCACCAATGAGTAGAAAAAGTATTGAAGAAAGAATATATTGAAGGAAAAAAAACTATTGCCGAGTTATGCAGAGATTATGAGCATGGAAACAATGGAAACAATTCTGGAAATCCAGCGTAAACTATTTAATGTACTTACTCCGATATATTCAAGATAGAAATTAATTTATCTTTTTGGTTTAAAAAAAAATGTATTAATTTTGTTATCACTAATGCATCTGAGGTAGAAAAACCGGAATTTCAGGATCAGTACAACAACCATATTGACAACAACAAACTTTTAAGAAAAGTGAAGGACATGGATAAATATTCTTCAGATAAAATTGTCGCTGTTTATAATATACAGGCAGCATTGACATGGTTACAAGGGAATTCGTCATTTTATTACATATCAAAACTAAGTGTGCGTTTGGGTTTATTTGCAGTATGTGAACTCAAAAAATAATAAAATGTATATATTGTATTTTATACTGACAACTGTTTCGGGAAAAATAAGAACCGCTTTGCTTTATACATCCATGCAGTTTCGTTTCTGGAAAATATAGGGTCCATCAACCATCAATTTTTAATCAGTAGTCATACTCTGAACGAGGGAGACCACGTTCAATCTGTTATAGAATTTTTACCAATTTACGTACCAGATCAGTCGTAACATTTGGTAAGACATTGGTTCTCGCTTTGTAGAAAGATAAAAAAATGTAGCGGTAATGGCATAATACTATAGGAATTTTCATTTTTTTTTAATTGCAGCCCAATTTTTTTATTTTTTTTTACTGATTGCAAAATTGTAACATTTGCTACTACTGCTGCAATTTTTTTATTCTTTTTGTTGTTATTTCAACTCTATTAAAACATTTAAATTGTTTCGTTGGACATTAACCATAATAAACTTCCAATTTTAAAACAATACCAGATATTTATACAGAAAAGTATTATAACTCAAAATGGGTATGTAAGTATCTATGAGTTTTATATATATATATATATATATATATATATATATATATATATATATATATATATATATATATATATATCAACAACTTCCATTCCTAGATGGGTTAGTTATTAAGAAAGAAGACGGAAGCATAGGACACACAGTATACCGAAAACCAACTCATACTGACAGACTCACACCATCATCCTGCACAATTAAATTCGGTAATAAAAACCTTATTAACTAGATCTGAAAAACTGGCAGATAAGGAACATAAGAACGAAGAAATGCAAAAAGTCAAAACAGCTCTAAGAAAAAATGGCTTCTCCATGTCTACGATTAAAAAGGCACAGAAATCTCGAAACAAAATCAAAGATCCAGAAGAAGAAGAAGAAAAACCAGTCGGAAAAACTATCCTGCCGTATATAAAGGGTACGACAGACAAAATCAACAGAGTGCTATGCAAAAAACAAAATAGAAACTATTTTTAACACCGACAAAAAAATCGAAACCATATTACCATCGGCAAAAACAAAAGTTTTATTGGAAAATCAAGGTGTATACAGAATACCGTGTGAGGACTGCGATAAATCGTACATGGACAGACAAATCGAAGGATACAAGTTAGATGCGAATAACATCGAAATGCCATCGAAAGAAAGGAGAAAACTTCATCTCTAGCACAACATGCTATACACACAGGACACAAGATAGACTTAAATGGAACAACAATGCTACCCAACATCTAAAATAAGGCCAAACGTGTAATCAGGGAAGCCATAGAGATCGAAAAACATCCGAAAAATTTAAATACCAGAGATGATGCCTAAAGACTCCCAAATACGTGGAAACCAATTCTGCAGAAAAAAGTAGAATATATAGAAGAGTGGAGAGTTTTTTGGTCAAAAGTTGGTGAAAAACAAAGTCAAAGATAATGGCTACTTCATCTATTTTTTAAAAACGTTTCGCTATCCAATTTGATAGCATCATCAGTTCATCTAAAAAGAACAATATGAAAAACCTAACATCCAATGAAAAGTTATTAAGTGTGTAACCTCAAAAAGATATGTAGCAGTCAATGATATTAAAATTGTAAAGAAGCTTACGACAATGGACATTGTAAAATTATGTTGTATAAACAATAAATTGAACTAAATATAGTTAACAATTTTAAGCCGCCACTCTTCGAGTGATCCTTAATTATATTGGATTGACGGTCTTACTCCTTTTTTCGATATATATATATATATATATATATATATATATATATATATATATATATATATATATATATATATATACGTAGCTTTGAATTTTTTGAACCGTATTATATTCAATATAAAATTAATGTTTCTTGGGTTTAGGTTCAATAAGTATATATTACATGTGGAACTAGATTTTATTTTCCATAGGAATCAATCAACGTTTCGGCAGGAAACCCTTGCCTTTGTCAAGATTCTAAAATGTATATGTATAAGGAGAAACAGATATTGTAAAATATGTATATATTTATATATATATATATATATATATATATATATATATATATGACTTACCAAAACGTAAAACGTGACACAGACATTAACGAACTGACAAATAAAAGTTGATATCTGATATCTTATTGTTTACTGTCATTAGTATATAATTATTGTTATATGGGCGTATCATTGGTGTTTTCGAAAAAGCTAAGGTGTAGATATACGAGTCAATAAAAATAAAAAGAAACTCCAACGCAATAAATGATAAAAAAGATACACAAAACCTAACCTTAAATATATTTCAATCTGATTTAAACAATAATAATATAACATCATAAAAAGCCCTTAAAGTCATAACATATCTCTACCTTACCTTTTTCGAAAACACCAATGATACGCCCATTACACTAAACGCTAAACTTACGATAAAAATCAATTATATACTAATGACAGTAAACAATGAGATATCAGATATCAACTTTTATTTGTCAGTTCGTTAATGACTGTGTCACGTTTTACGTTTTGGTAAGTCATGTATATATATATATATATAAATATATATATATATATATATATATATATATATATAATATATATATATATATATATATATATATATATATATTTATATATATATATAGAGAGAGAGAGAGACAGCAAAAAATACGACCGTTGATTAAATTTAAAATATATTCATTGGTTGAATAGCAAAGGTTTTATCGGTCAATAATTGGCAAATAAAAGTCGTCAACTACTTTATTGATTTATTTGAATACGTTTCGCTTTTATTTTTAAAAGCATCATCAGTTCACTACAAATAAAAAAGATTTTAGCATATAAGTAAACAACCAACCGGGTTCAGACTTACAAAAACAATTTGTAGATTTTTTAAGGATGTTATAAAAACTCCACGATAACTTAACATTAAAGATTACAAACTAAACAAGAGAAACGAAACAAAAAAATACAAGAAAAACAGTAAGAATACTATTGTTCATTTAATTTTAACCGATGGCTTCATTTGAATGCTGGTTTAAGCTCTTTCGAGGATGAAACCACACTAATCTTTTCAATTGTTTTGTATCGTAGAGTTTTTATAGCATCCTTAAAAAAAATCTACAAATTGTTTTTGTAAGTATGAACCCTGTTGGTTGTTTACTTATATGCTAAAATCTTTTTTATTTGTGGTAAACTAATGATGCTTTTAAAAATAAAAGCGAAACGTATTCAAATAAATCAATTAAGTAGTTGACGGGAGAGTTTGCCGGGATAAGCAATCCACCATTTACTGGCCAACGGCTTCGGGCGGATGAGCTGGTAAATGGAAGGGCACTCTGTTGTCCTGAGACTGAGAAATTGGTCTCAAAGGCGGAAGAACCAAGAAAGTGGTCAACGGCATCAGAATGCAGAAGGCAACGAGAAACCACTGCATTAAAGGTCCCTGATGACATCTCTAGTAAAGCTATCATGGCAAATCCAACTAAAGTGGAAACTCTTACTAATCATGGAATACGGAAGCCAAGATTCGGCAGGGGAGGTGATCCACCTTTAGATCACAGGGCCTCCCAGGTCGTAACCCAGCGAAACCCCTGTGGCAGAACCGGAAAAGTGTCTCTCAGAACATCAGAGTTGATTACTAAAATATGTACCTGGAATGTGAAGACAATGTATCAGGCTGGAAAAATTCATAATACCATTCAAGAAATGACCAGACTTGGAATCAGTATAATGGGCATAAGCGAAATGAGGTGGCCAAATAGTGGTGCTTGTATTGTTGACAATCATATGGTATACCACTCGGGAAATGAAGATGGTCAACATATATATGGGGTTGGAATAATCGTCTCTCCCCAATTACGTCAATATGTTACAAATGTTATATATGTTTCTGAAAGATTAATAATAATCCAACTGAATACTAGTCCCGTCAGGTTAAATATTTTACAAGTGTATGCCCCCACTAGCGATAAACCAGAAGAAGAGCTAGAGCAATTTTATGAATTGTTGATAAATTCACTTAAACTACTTAAAAAAGAAGATATAACTATCATTATGGGTGACTTCAATGCGAAAATTGGTAAAGGAAAAAGCGGAGAATTCATAGGTGATTTTGGTCTAGGGCAGAGAAATGAAAGGGGAGAAAGATTAAAACTGTTTGTAGAGGAAGAAGAATTTGCAATACTAAATACATTCTTCAAACTACCACCAAGACGCTTGTATACCTGGGTCTCCCCGCAAGATCAACCAGGACACGTAATACGGAATCAAATTGACTACATAATGGTGAACAAAAGATTTCGTAATGGATGCCTATCAGCTAAGAGTTACCCCGGTGCGGACGTATCATCAGATCATGTTCCGGTTGTTGGTAAATTTAGGTTTAGATTCAAGAAGGTCACAAAAAAGAATAGTAACAAAAAGTGCGATATGAGAAGACTAAAAGATAACAAAACAAAAGAAACAGTCGCACAGATTCTTTCAGAAAAGCTAAGTAATATGGAGCAAACATATAATGCCGAAGAATCACTCCAAAATATATGTGAAACATTTAACAAGATCAGAGAAGAACATCTTACAGAAAAGAAAGATAAGAAAAAAAGTTGGATGAATGACAATATACTGCAACTTATGGAAGAAAGAAGAAAATCAAAGAACAACAAAATAATGTACAACAAGATTCAGAGACAAATAAGAACCGAAATACGAAAGGCCAAAGAAAATTGGTTAAAATCACAGTGTGAAGAGATAGAGCTGTTAGAACAAAAACATGATACGTTTAACATGCATAAAAAGGTGAAACAAGCAGCTGGTCTTCAGAAATCCAACACAGCTAACAAACTGCGAGACCAACAGGGGAATATCATCACAGACAAAAATCAAGAAATCCGCATATGGACAAAATACATACAAGAACTCTTTGATGATACTAGATCCGAACAACCTCCATCTTACATATGTGATGACCACTTACCAATCACATCAGATGAAGTGCAAAAAGCCATATTACAACTAAAAGATGGCAAAGCTCCTGGACCTGACAATGCATATGCTGAGCTCATAAAACTATTTAACACCGACGGTATTCAACACCTAACAAAGGTATTTAATGATATATACTTAAGCGGAGTAATACCAAGAACATGGCTTAAGTCGACCTTTATTACTTTACCAAAGAAAACAAAATCCGTATCCTGCAGTGATTTCCGAACCATCAGCTTAATGAGTCATATTTTAAAATTATTTCTAAAAATCATACATCAAAGGATATATAGACTGTGCGAAGAAAAAATCAGCCGTACACAGTTTGGTTTTCGGAATGCAGTGGGTACGAGAGAGGCTCTCTTTAGTATACAAGTGCTATTCCAACGATGTAGAGACGTGAACTGCGACATTTATGCGTGCTTCATTGACTACCATAAAGCGTTCGATACAGTAAAGCACGACAAGCTGATGGAGATACTAACCAATATTGGAATAAACACTTGTGATTTAAGAATTGTCAGCAATCTGTACTGGAATCAAACATCATCTATCCGGACAGAGGCAGGAGAATCCGACGACATCAAAATCAAACGTGGCGTCCGTCAGGGATGTATACTATCACCACTGCTGTTTAATATATACTCTGAGGAAATCTTTCAAGAAGCAGTGGGTGATGTTGAAGCCGGAATTCGAATCAACGGAGAATTAATCAATAACATTAGATACGCGGACGACACGGTAGTATTTGCTGACAGCTCTGAAGCCCTCCAGGAGTTAATGAACAGAATCACAGAGGTCAGTCAGAGATACGGACTTTCACTAAACACCAAGAAAACAAAATGCATGATGATCTCTAAGAAGGAACAGCAATTTGAACAAATCAGTGTAAACGGTCAACAAATAGAAAGAGTAAAAACATACACCTACCTTGGTACGAACGTCAATGAAAATTGGGACCATTCCATAGAAATCAAATGTAGAATAGAGAAAGCAAGATCTGCATTTCAAAAAATGGCCAAGTTATTCAAATGTCATGATTTATCAATGCCCATAAAAATCAGGTTACTACGATGTTATATCTTTCCTATACTGTTGTACGGAGTTGAGTCATGGACTCTCACAGACGCCACCTGCAAGAAAATTGAGGCTTTTGAAATGTGGCTTTATCGTCGCATCCTGAAGATATCGTACACCGACCACGTTACTAATGAGGGTGTTCTGTTGAGAATGAAAAAAGAAAAAGAGCTGTTAACCACAATAAAAACAGCTAAAATCGAATACCTCGGTCACATCATGAGGAACAGCGAAAGATATGGACTGCTGCAACTAATCTTGCAGGGAAAAGTAGAAGGAAAACGGGGACCAGGAAGGCGAAGGATTTCCTGGCTGAAAAATCTACGAACGTGGTTCAATACAACAACCACAAATCTTTTTAGAGCAGCAGTGTGTAAAGTGCAGATTGCTATGATGGTCGCCAACATCCGAAACGGATAGGCACTACAAGAAGAAGAAGAAGTAGTTGACGACTTTTATTTGCCAATTATTGACCGATAAAACCTCTGCTATTCAACCATTGAATATATATATATATATATATATATATATATATATATATATATATATATATATATATATACAATATCTGTTTGTCCTTATACATATTCATTTTAGAATCTTGACAAAGGCAAGAGTTTCCTGCCGAAACGTTGATTGATTGCTATGGAAAATAAAATCTAGTTCCACATGTAATATATCCTTATTGAACCTAAACCCAAGAAACATTAATTTTATATTATATTATATATATATATATATATATATATATATATATATATATATATATATATATATATGTTATATGCATTGTACCAACCGATGTTCCTTATCACGACGATTCCCAGGGTATCAGGTTTCACTTCCAACAACCTGAGCCGATAAGGATCCTTGCAAATGCAGTACCAGCAGAGTCAGCGGGACCCAAGCTTTTTACACGTTCCCACTGAGTCAGCATTTAGTAATATTATAAAACCGCTTGTCGCTCTTAATTCAGCATTCAGTATATTTTTGTAGTTCATTCATTATATTTTATATTTCATTCATTTTTACCACGAAACTTGTATTTTATAATAAACAAATTTTTAAAAAGTCAAAAAAGTGTTTCGTGATATAAAAAAGTGGCGCAGTCGCAGTAGGATCTGGAAACGTTGGCAGAACAAGGAGAACCTAACTGACAACGGTGGATTCCAATCCTTTAATCAGAAAAAGAACCAGAAAACTCCAAAAAGCAGTGCCGTCCTAACTTTGCAGACATCTACGGAAGGAACACCAAGTGAAGCCCCTGGTAGATTAGCTGTCGAGAACAAGACGACTAGATGTTTTTGGAACTAATGTAAGTCTCATACTGAATCATCTCGTATATAATTTTTGTTTAATACCATTTATTACCATATACTGTTCGATATGCCAATATAAAATATTCATTTAATTAATAATTTTATGCCGAATTTGAATATTTTTTATAATTACTTTAATAATTATAAACTTTTGGCGATTATTCTGTAAATCGTCAACTTTTTTATTTTCATTTTATTAAACGATTACCTGTGTCGATTATTCTGCTAATCAGACACTGTCTTAGAAAAATACTTTTCCTATATTTTGACTTATTATTTTAATATTTACATTTTCGATTTATTATTTTGATATTTACATTTTGTTTTATTATTTGATATTTATATTTGATTAATTATTTTTAATTAATCCATTATCTTATATTTTTATTTCTATTTTGTTTATTGATTTATTAACCACCATGAATGATAACGGCAACATTTCTCGTCCCGCTTCTCGTAATGAGAACCAGCCTGAAATAGAACCTTATAAATTATCTGAAATATTTTCTATCGTACCCGAATTTGAAGGCGATCAAATATTTTTACACACATTTTTAAATGCTTGTGATTATGCCTACAATATGTCTACGCGCGATCAAAAACAACTATTAGTAATTCACATTAAAAATAAATTACGCGGAAGAGCAGCGCAACTTATAAGTTCAAGAAATCCATTATCGTATCTAGAAATTAAACAGCTTCTTACCTCTCATTTTGGAGACACTAGAGACTTATCTTCTTTGATACAAGATTTACAAAGAGTCAAACAACTTCCAAATGAATCGGCTCTTACATTCCTTAATCGTGTCCAAGTCCTTAATGCAAAAATGCACGCCAATATACAGAAATCTAGCCTCTCTGCTCTAGAAAAACAGGCCCAAATTGTATTAATTGAATCAATGGCGCTCAATACATTATTGACCGGCCTCGATCCTCGAGAAAATCGCCCATATTATTCGTGCTAGTAATCCAAAAGACCTTCTTGAAGCTCAAGTCCGCATCAGACGAGAGTTACAATTATCCTATTTCGAAATACAAAAAATCAATAGATCCAATCCTCCAAAACCCAATCAAAATAATCAACCCATTAGAAGACCAAACCTTCAACCACATAGATGCACATTTTGTGGACGTATGGGCCACTCGTACAATGAATGTCGTTCTCGACAAAATTCCCAAAATAATTCGCAGAATTCCAACAACTCTCATAATTTTAACAATTCTCGAAATTTTAATAACCATCAAAACTTCAATAATGCTCAAAACAATGGCTTTCAAAGACCAACTTTCAGTTCGAATAATAATTTCCAAAACAATAGACCCAAAGACCAACAAAGACCTCGATTCTCACCAAATCAAAATAATTCACAAGTAGGCCCTTCTGTAATACATAAGAATCCTAATTTTTCGAACGATAGACACAGAGCTCATTTCGTTAACTATGAACCTGACTATATTAATGACTATACTTCAGCTTTAAATGAAAGCTACCAATACGAAGATTTCTCTGATAATAATTATTCACCTCCCGATTATTACCATTCATTTGATCAATCAACCGATTTAATTGATAGCCAAGACTATCAGGATTTTCTCACAATCCCGAATCAGAACCACCCACCAGACAATACCAGTTCAATGAACGAATCTTTATCTCAAATACAAAATCAGATACAACCTCTGAATTTGGACGACATGAACCCATGTCTGAACTTTCCAGAACAGACTTTTCTTTAAGCCCTCTTCTTGCTGTAAACTCTAAAAACCTGTACTATATAAAAGACGCATCAAATACGTTTAAATTACTTATCGATACCGGTGCTGGTATCTCTATCTTCAAAGAAAATACCGTGAAAAATTTCAAACCACGTTTTCCCGAACAAATTACTATACAAGGTATTACAGACCAAAAAATCCTTGTCACCGAATCAACTTTAGTCCCGTTTCAAGTGGGAAATCCCCATAAGGTCTTCATTTATAATTTAGATATTGATTTCGATGGAATCTTAGGCCTCGATTTCTTAGAACATTACGAGTGCACGATAGACCTCAAAAACAAACAACTAATCACAAACTTTAAAACATTACCTCTCCACAAAGTAGAAACTAATTCGCGTAACAATGAAAACCCTAATCAAATTAAAATAGATCCCAGATCCGAACAAATATTCAAGTTAAAATGTCATCTGTCGAATACAGATGCAATTTTGCACAGAAAAGAAAAAGAAAAAGTCCATATCCCCAACGCGTTAGTACACGTAAATGAAAAAGGAGAATTTCTGACATCCATAGTAAACGCAAATGCAATTCCTAAAATTATCGACTTTTCCGATATAGTAATTGAACCCTATTATAACTACCCTATCCTAAATTTCCAGTTGAACGATAACTTGGAAAATTATTGCTCTGATAAAATTGACCGTACAAACAAAATCAAATCTCGACTTCTAACAGAACATCTTAGCGAGGAAGAACAAGAATTAATAACAAATCTTTGCTTAAATTACGAAGACATATTTTACTTAGAAGGAGACAATCTTACTTTCACTAGTGAGATTAAACATCAAATTGAAACTAATAACGCCAAACCCATTTTTACGAAATCATACAGATATCCTCAGGTCCACAAAGAGGAAGTTAAATCTCAAGTAAATAAGATGATCAACGAAGGTATCATCCGGCCTTCTACTTCTCCTTGGTCATCTCCTGTTTGGGTTGTTCCCAAAAAATGGACTCTTCTGGAGAACAAAAATGGCGAGTAGTAATAGACTACCGCAAGCTCAATAAATGTACCATTGACGATAAATACCCTCTTCCTAATATCTCCGATCTCTTAGACCAGCTTGGAAAATGCCAATATTTCACAACTCTCGATCTTGCCTCCGGATTTCATCAGATTGAAATCGATCCCAAAGATATTCCTAAAACAGCCTTCTCTGTCGAAAACGGACACTATGAATTTACTCGCATGCCTTTTGGACTTAAAAATGCACCGTCCACATTCCAGCGTGTCATGGACAATATTCTTTTAGGTATTTTGAACGAACGATGTCTTGTCTATATGGACGACATTATAGTATACTCCCCTACCATTCACGAACACATTTCCCGTCTTACTGAAGTCTTCAAACGTCTTCGAAAGGCAAATCTTAAAATCCAGCCTGATAAATGTGAATTTCTCAGGAAATAGGTGGCGTATCTCGGACACCTCATTACCCAAGATGGCGTTAAGCCTAACCCTTCTAAAGTCGATTGTATCCAACGATTTCCTGAACCGAAAACACCAAAAGAAATAAAATCTTTCCTAGGTCTAGCCGGTTACTATCGTCGTTTTATTCCCAATTTTGCTAAACTTTCTAAACCTCTCACTAGACTACTACAAAAAGACGTTGCTTTTAATTTCGACCCAGATTGCAAGCAAGCTTTTGAAGATTTGAAAAACGCTTTAATTTCTGACCCAATTCTGACCTATCCAAACTTTGAGGAACCATTCGTCCTCACAACAGATGCAAGTGCATTCGCCATCGGCGCTATATTATCCCAAGGCCCCATTGGAAATGATCTTCCTATAGCATATGCTTCACGTACCCTGTGTAATGCTGAAACACGATATTCAACCATTAAGCGAGAGCTCCTTGCCATCGTATGGGCTGTCAAACATTTCCGACCCTATCTGTTCGGTAGAAAATTCACCCTAGTAACTGATCACCGTCCACTCACCTGGTTATTTTCTATAAAAGACCCTGGAAGCAGACTAGCTAGATGGCGTCTCAAGCTTGAGGAATACAATTATAAAATTATTCATAAACCGGAAAAAACCAACAAAAATGCGGACGCCCTTTCTCGAATTAAAATCAGTCATTTTAAAGAATGTGCGAATTTTCATAAGAAAATATCAATATTAGCTTCGAATGATACGGAATCTGACGAAGAGTCAAATGAAATCAATGAAGAAGAAATCACTGAACATTTTAATAGATTTGTCGAACTGTATAAAACTAAATCACTCATTGATTATTCTAAAATTGAAATATCTAATGATCAATTATTAGACAAATCGCATAAGAACATCATCACCTTTCTTAGACAAAATAAAATGGAAGAAATACATCACAAAATATTAGACGACTTCTTCGATGAAAACAATATAGATTTTAACTTATCAAAGGTTAATATATTCGGTAGTAAAACTGTCAAAAATCGGAAATATTTTATCATTCCCCTTCCTTTTGATCCCGAAACAGTAGTACAACACCTATTCAATATCGTTTATGTCGCACAAAATGAATTTGACCTATCGCAAATCCATTACGTCGAAAATCAACTCGAATTACCAATTCTAGAAATATTTTCATTTATCTTTGCCGATAAAGAAATAAAACTGAGAATCTGTCAAGATGTTATTAAAACCCCAGAACAGGATGAAATACCCCAAATACTAGATCACTATCACTGTGGCAAAAACAATCTCCATCGGGGTATAAATGAAACTATACGAAGAATAAAAGAAAAGTATAATTGGCAAGGTATCACAAAGGATGTAGAAAATTTTATAAAAAATTGCGAAATCTGTCAAAAAGTAAAGATATGTAGGAAAAACTTAAGTAACCCGTTAGTCATCACCGAAACCCCTAAAACACCGTTCGAAAGAATTAACATAGATCTTTTCGAATACCCTACCAGAAATTACGCATTAACTATCCGAGACGAGCTCAATAAATTCACACAGGCGTATCCTCTTGAAGACAAAACAGCTAAATCAGTCGTCAATCATCTTATTATCTTTTTCCAACACTATGGCACACCATTACGCATACACTGTGACTATGGACGTGAATTCAACAATGCTTTGATGAAAGATCTTTGTGAATTGTACGACATAAAACTAACCTTCTCAAGTGTGGGCCATCCACAATCTAACGGTTCTATCGAAAGATTTCACGCAACCCTAAGCGAAATGATAAGAGCTAATCAAGCTGAAAATCCCGATGAACATCCGTTCAATGTTCTGCCTTATGCAGTTATTTGCTACAATAACACAAAAAACAAAACCCACGGATTTACACCATACGAACTCATTTTCGGACATACTTCTTTTAGACCACCCGAAATACTTTACAATGAAAGAATCCTTATATCAAAATACGTTAGAGACTTAAGTAATCGTATGCAATATTTCTATAAAGTGGCACGAGCCAAGACGGAAAGACAAAAAGAAAAGGCTAAAGAAAGATTTGACCAACACGTGTCATCAAACCCTCCAGAATATAAAAGAGGCGATAAGGTTTACGTCAAGGAATCGCAAATTAAAGATAAATCCCAAAATAAATTTAATGGCCCTTTTGAAATCCAAGAAATTCACGTAAATTCCGCTACTTTATTAAATACCCAAACCAATAGAACAATGAAAGTAAATTTTGATAGATTAAAACCCTATCATGAGTAATTTTCTTTCAGATTCCTCGGACTGATCCCAGTCATCCTCTCCCAGTATACGTTAACTCCAATCAACAACACTGTTGGAATCTTGTTTCATGAAGAAACCAATCTCAAAATTTCGAACGACAAATGGACCCTCCTTGTATATAAAGACATGCAACCAATCATAGACGTTATCGACAAAAATGACAAAATCTTAGAAAATTTATTGGATACCATTGAAGAAGATGTACCTCGAATGCTGGCATTTAAATCCGAAGTCCAAACTCACATAAGTCTTCTCAAACAAATCTCTAGTTCTGTTAATCTCAAATATACAGAAATAATGGCTGTTACGAAACAATACACATTCCGAGAGAAAGGCGGACTTATTAACGGAATAGGTTCAATATGGAAATCAATTACAGGCAACTTAGATTCGTCAGATGGCGAATATTTCAATGATTGTATAAATAAAATAACCCGCGATGAATATCAAATCGAAAACTTATTGAAAAATCAAATATCGGTTACAACTTCTGTTATTAAAAACTTTAACGCCACAATCCAGAAATTACAAATAGACGAGGAAACATTCAACAATAATATTAAAGAAATTCGAGAGTCAATAATGGATATCTCTGACCAATTAAAATTCTACCAATCTCAAATCGATATGCTAAACTTTTGTGAATTATTAATGGAAAGCTATTCATTTATCGAAGACTCTTTAAATGAAATAGTAAATGCCATAACCTTTGCTCGATTAAAAATATTACATAGCTCAATCATAACCCCGTTTGATTTAATTGAATCGCTAAGGCATATATCACAATCATTACAAAAAAATATTCTTCCATTATCAATCTATACTTCAAATCTAGCTCAATATCTCGATATTATCGAATTGCAAGCCTATCAATTAGACACAAGAATTGTGTTTGTCTTAAATATTCCTTTAACTGATGCAGAACAATATACTGTATATCGTATCTATCCAATACCAATACTGGATAATCGAACAGGTCTTCATTCAATATTAACAACAACAAATAAATACATTGCGCGAAATGATGATTCATTGTTATACCTTACAATAAATAGCCTTGAGTCATGCAAAACTTTGAGAGCTCGAACCAAGATCTGTTACAACACACTTCCATACCCAATCGACAGCGATGCCATATGCGAAGCCCAACTTCTAAAACGACAAGAACGCCTTCCCAGAACATGCCAGACTTCCGTAGTATTTGCCAAAGATTACAACATCCAGAAGATCAACATAAACCTGTGGCTCATAACAGTTTCTGACCCACTGCCTTTTACCATCAAATGCGAATCCAGAGACGTCAAATCGGAGATTATTTACACAAACCATGTACTCAAACTACAACCCACGTGCGATGCCTTTATTGGTAGTACAAGAGTACACTCTCAGAAATTAATCGACGTTCATGACAATGTTACATACAGAAGTCACCCAGTCCAAATACCTTTCAATTGCTGCAAACACTTCCCAGATAAAATCCATCTTCCCGACTTAAAACCACTGAAGCTTAGCAAGATCAATACTGACGACCTCGAGATAGCCCATCACAAACTCAATCAGTATTCTGAAGAACTCGATAAACTAATCAATGAACCGTTTGTCAACAAACATTTGAGCGGGTTCACCATGTTTACCATAGTTGTCATTGTAACTCTTGTTGTTCTTTATGTTATATGTAAATGCAGATCCAAGAGAAGATACAGGATAGGAATTGGCAATACCAATGACAATGACCATCCGCCCTCTCCACCAAGACACCCAGAGACAGCCTTCACCCGGAATTGGAGGAAAATCCTTCCAAGACGAAGACCCAGTATCCACCTAAGCGACGCCATAGACGAAGAAGAGCAGATCCAACTGAATACCAATAAACAGACAGTCTAAAAGTTGCTGCCACGCATCAACTTTCATCTAAAAGGTGGAGCTGTTATATGCATTGTACCAACCGATGTTCCTTATCACGACGATTCCCAGGGTATCAGGTTTCACTTCCAACAACCTGAGCCGATAAGGATCCTTGCAAATGCAGTACCAGCAGAGTCAGCGGGACCCAAGCTTTTTACACGTTCAAACTGAGTCAGCATTTAGTAATATTATAAAACCGCTTGTCGCTCTTAATTCAGCATTCAGTATATTTTTGTAGTTCATTCATTATATTTTATATTTCATTCATTTTTACCACGTAACTTGTATTTTGTAATAAATAAATTTTTAAAAAGTCAAAAAAGTGTTTCGTGATATAAAATATATATAACAGCTCGCTAGAATATCTTAAATTTTTCCCATAAATAATTCTAATTGTCCACTTCTGAATAATGTTTATAGAATGCAAGTCATTATTCCGTATTTTACCCAATCCTAAAAGGCCAAGTTGAGATTGTATAACTGCATAATAAAGAATTGGTAAATCAGTTATACCTAAAAATTGTTTTAAAAGTCTGAAATTTTGATAGTAGCCCTCTTAATTTAACTACTATATTATTTGCTTGAGTATTAGATCGTAAATGTTTATCAATCATTATACCTAGATATTTAATCTCGTATGTATATGGAATTTCATTTATTGCGTCGACTTTTGATTAGCCAAGATTTGGGAGGTTATTTACATATGATATAAACGGCATATATTTTGTATTATCTACATTTAAGGTGAGCTTATTAAATTGAAACCATTTCTGAAGTGTAGAAAAGTCTGTTTTGGCTTTTTGTTTTAAATTATCCCACGTGTTTGCATCATAGAAAATAGCTGTGTCATCTGCAAAGCTTATTTTCTTACGTGTAATATTCAGTCTCAATAGATCATAGTTGTAGATATTGGTTCTAACACTGTTCCCTGCGGGATTCCATGGGATATAATTCTTCCCTTACTAATTTCTTCATCTATATAAACATGTTGCCTGTTTCTGGCCTGTTTATCATATTGAAGATAAATTTCTAGGATATTATATGCAAGACCTCTAATACCCCATTTGTTAAGTTTAGTTAGCAATATTTTATGTCAAATAGTCTCAAATGCCCTTGATAACTCTACAAATATACAAAGAGCTGATCTTGCATTATCAAGAGTTTTGTAAATATTTGCAGTTAGAGTACAGATTGCATCTTCAGTGGATTCTTCTTCTTTTTTTTTCTTAGCCTTCTATCGTTCATGTTTGGACATAGGCCTCTCCCAACTCCTTCCATCGGTCTCTATGCTGAGCAACATATTTCCAATTTGTTCCGGCTATTCTTCTAATGTCATCAACCCATCTCATCTGTGGTCTTCCTCCTGGTCGTTTACTTTCATAAGGTCTCCAATGTTGTATTGTAGTATTCCAACGTTGGTCTTTCCGTCTAGCAGTGTGGCCCGCGAAGCTCCATTTAAGTTTTGCAATTTTTATTGTTATGTCCTCGACTTTTGTTTTGGATCTTACCCAGTCGTTCCTCTTTTTATCTGACAGTAGTATAACTAACATTGCTCTTTCCATTTTTCTTTTTTTTTTTTCTTCTTCTTTTTCTATAGATTTTCTTCTTGAAATCCATACTGACATTTAGATGGTATATTGTGTTTTTTTTAATTTGTAAATCTTATCTTAATTATTTATTTTTATTATTTTGCCTATGTTTGAGATCAGGGTGATAGGCCTATAATTCTGACCATATATTTCCCTATATATTAAGGAGTCATCTTCAGTTTACCTTTCGAAGATGCTGAAATAACTAGATAAGATATCACTAGAGTTTTTAGAAACTCAAAACTATCTACTCCGAAGAAGCAAATCAGAGAAAAAAGCCCTGAAAGAACTTTGGTCTTCACTCAATTATAATTCAAATCTAGTCATTTTTTCCGCTGATAAAAAAATGCCAGCGTTATTCTAAACACTTCTTCTTGCATTATTAAATTCTAAAATTTTAAAATTTTATGTTTACTCCAGACTACAAAACAATTCCTAGTAATACAGCTGCCTATCTAGAGAAAACAACAAATGTTATTACCAATAAAAGCTCTTTTCCTGTTGACATTAAAAAATCTCCAACTCCCCGTGAAAAGTCTTTCAGAACACCTCGAATATATGGTAGCCTTTCTTTTTATTTTATTTAACTTCTTAAACAATACCCTATCTCAATGGCAGTTATTCTAGTAAGTTTCGTTAACGTTTCACTATTTACAAACATTCCTATAGACGAAACTATAAACATTCTGACAAGTAAATACAATATCCAGTAAGACCACTTATCTCTCATTAAATATTGTATGTCCAACACTTATTTCATCTTCCAAAAAAATTCTACAGATAAATAATGGGGGACGGAGGATGCGCTCTTCTACTAATCGGCATAAAGCTGAGCGGGAAAAGAACAAATCTCAGGGGACAAGTTTTGCACGAAGAGTCTTAAGACTTTGCACCTCCTTAAACTATCCCCAGACCGCTGGGTACCCCCAACAATGATTGGGGGTGTGTAATCAATCTTTGATTGCACTCTTTACGTGGTGGCCCTGTTGAAACTAAACTCAGCGGATCTAGACTAGATAGTAGATAAACAATCCTCATGCCAAGCTGTGAGACACCGTGGTGAAGGCTGTAAGGCACTGGGGTGACAATGTCGCAAACGGTTCCTTTGGGGCAACAGGCCACACCTCTTAGTATTTAGACCTTATCCACACAAGCGGGGCTCTGCGAGGGGTTGACTGTCGTTCTCTAGCTACTACAGAGCCAAAGTCACAGTTACTAAAGCCGAAGGTCAGGGAGCTTCTGTAGAAACTCCTAACGCCAAAGGGCCCGAAATTACTAAAGAAATCTCCCAAGCCGATAGGCAAGGAAATGCCCTCAGAGTAAAAGCGTTGGAAGAAGTTAATCTCATGACAGAGGAAGAAATTAGGGCTGCAAAACTAGCTGGCCTCTCTAAAGCCAAAATCAGTAGGCTGGTGAAACAAGGCCAAGATTACGTTCAAGGCAAAAGGACTGTAATCAAGGTCAATTTCATCAAGGCAGCCGAAAAGGCAAAAGAGATTCCGTCAAAGCCATTAGAGGCCATGACAAAAGTAATACAAACCCAGAAGATCGATGGCCCAACAAGACTAAGGTCAGACGGAAGCACACCACCCGAAAGCCAACGCAAAGGAAAAAGGCCAAGAACCAAAGGTGTGACTTTCAGTGAAGCTGCCGCTTCTGTTAGGGTTGCAGTGGTACTAACAGGATTCCCAGAAGCCAAGATGGATGTAGACAAGCTTAAGGCAGTCGAAATAGCCATCTTGGGTGCGCATGACAAAATTCCGGAAGCAGGATCACAGGTTCGCTTCCTGAAGAGTACATAAGGGCCGGGTTTCCTGGAACTTAACTGTGCGGACGAAATAAGTTCGCGGTGGCTAAAGGAGGTGATTCCAACCCTGAGGCCTTGAGAGAGGGCATCTCTCAGGGCTGCAGAGGGGAAGGCATACCCAAGTCGCACTCGTGCACTGTCTTCGTATAGGACGAGCATGAGGATCGTCTTGAGTCCAAAAGAATCCTTAATAGATTAAGGATAAGTAACCATGGGTTTAGGACATATCTATGTACAGTCTGGGGTGGTAAACCTTCAGACAAAGGGGTGTTATGGACCTTCTCGATAGATTCTGAATCTCAAGAACTCCAGAAATGAAAACTGTTACCCTGAATCAGGGGAAACTTCCCTACATATGGAGGTTCAGGAAGAGAAGCAACCTTCTTCGGGTGGAGATGACATACTCATAAGGAATAGTGTCCACGTGTGTGTCGGACCCGCGGAAGAAAGAATGTCCACAGATCCTGAACCAGCCATCTCTTCGCAATGAAGAGGAAAATAAGGCACCTGCAAGCTAATCTTCAACATGCAAAAGCCGCATCGGTAACGCTAGTTAGAAGAGTGGAACAAGAAGGCATTGATGTGGTCCTCCTGAAGGAGCCTTGGAGGATAGGTGAACACATTGCTGGCCTTTCAACAAAACAGGGTAAGGTTTTATACGCACCGATGATATTGTTACAGCTGCTCTAACTATAACCACTAGAAAGTAGGAAAACTGGTGGTGTGTTCAGCCTACTTTCTAGGTGATGAGGCTCTGTGTTCACCAAGCATTATAATCGACATAGTTGCATATTGTCTAGGAAAATAATTACAGCTTATTATAGGATGTGATGCCAACGCACCACACCATCTGGGGAAGCACAAACATTAATACAAGGGGTGAGTCTATTTTGAATTTCATCTTATCTGAAAGTTTGGTTATATCCAATATAGGAAACAAGCCAACTTTTGTCACTACGACTTGTGTCACAACTTGTGTCTGACTAACCCTCATGTGTCGGATACAGACATATACGATTTGACCTTGATATTTTTCCATCGGAAATTCAATACAGAAATCCTAGAGATACAAATTGGGTAGGATATAGGAAGTCCCTCAGTAAAAATCTCGAGGAAAGTATGATCTTGTTTAAAGGCCCAGAGGTTATAGATTCGGCGGCAGAAATGATAAGCAAAGCTATTATGGCGGCTTACCAGGAAAACTGTCCAGAAAAACAAGGAAAAGTACGGGCAGTAATACAGTCTGGTGGACCAACGGCTTAAGGAGCTAACGCTTCAATAAAGAAATCCGGAAATCTAAAAGGAATTGATGGAGAGAGTTTTGCGAGGAGATTACAAATATCCCGGCATGTTCTCGAATCCATAAAGTCCTGGTAAAGGATGGTGCTACAACGGAAAAAGTAGATTTTCTAAAATAAGCTAATGGCAAATTTACGGACACCAAAGAGGAAAGCCTTAGAGAATTGATAAACACGCACTTTCCGGGCTCAACACTTCTGGATGATGCAGATAGGCAAACCAACATAGACCAAAGGCTCACTAGGTCAAGGTCTACAGATTGGGAAATAGCCACAGCAATCACAAGACCAAACAGAGTTAGATGGGGTATAAATAAGTTTCGGCCATATAAGTCTCCAGGGACGGATGGCGTATATCCAATACTGTTGCATATGGGATTAGAGGTATTGATACCACACCTATGCAAGCTCCTCAAAGCCAGTTTAGCATGGGGGTCGTACCAAAAATATGGCAAAAGGGTAAAGTCATATACTTGCCTAAGGTAGGTAAAGTATCAGACCTAACACCAAAGTCATATAGACCAATACGCCTATCTTCTTTTCTATTAAAAGGAAAGGCTTCTTGATAGGTACATAAGAGACGAAATGCTAAAAGATAATCCTCCAACAATCGTCAATATGCATACCAACCTGGTAAATCTACGGACTCTGAGTCGGATGATCTAAATAGGCTTATCTCAAAGTCAATGAAAGACAAAGAGATAGCATTGGCAGCTTTTTTAGATATAGAAGGGGCATTTAATCATGTTACCACCAGCTCTTTGATAGGAGCTATGAGTAGACGAGGCGCACCTGCGGTAATATTCAGATGGATAAGGGCATCCCTGGAGAATAGGATAGTAATGTCCAATCTGGGAAAAGCAACCAACAAAGCAAAAGTAGGTGTAGGCTGTGCACAAGAAAGAGCTACTTTGGGCAACCTTGGTAGATGATCTCCTCAGAAATTTGTCCACAGAGGGCTTTTATTGTCTAGGATATGCTGACGATATAGCAATCGTTGTCAGGGGAAGGTTTGCTCAGGTAGTGTCTGAGAGAATGAAGTAGCCCTAAATATAGTTGACGACTGGTGTAAACAAGAGAGACTGATAGTCAATGCTCGGAAAACACAAATCGTCCTTCTTCACCAAAAAAAAACAACACTACAAGGCCTTAAAAAACAGAGATTTGCCAAAAAAACATAATACCTTGGGGTATATTTTGATCATAGGTTACATGGAATACCCACACGTATTACCGCACACTCATGTGCGGTAAGAATTGGGGACTTAACCCCAAAGTGACTATAGTTATACACATGGGTTATTAGACACATGGTAACCTATGGCTCTATGAGGTGGTGGACAAAGACGCAGCAAGTAGGAGTAATACGGCTGCTAGGTAACACACAAAAGGCTAGCATGCCTGTGTAGTACGGAAGCCATAAAAACAACTCCTACTACATGTTTGGAAGTCCTGTTAAATCTACCACCACTTCATATCTTTATACAGGGCGAAGCCAGATCAACGATGCACAGATTAATCCATAGTCAGCGACATATAAGCCAGATGTATGGTACTGACAACAGTAAGCTAATCGAGGAGCTTAAAGCCGATATTGTGATGGGGAAACCTATGGATGCAACAGCTACTAGATATAGCTTCAACAATAAATTCACAATTAAAATACCAGGCAGGGAAGACTGGAGTAGAGGTGTACCCATAAAAGCTGCTGCTACCTGGTACACGGATGGCTCAAAAACATTGGAGGGTGTTGGAGCCGGCATAGTAGGAACAAATCAAGGAATACATTTCCCGGTAAGTCTATCTAAGGATGTGACAGTTTTCTTTTTCAGTTCTAAAAAGTAGAAAGGCAGGAAAGAACGTTCTGTTCAGTTGCCATCTTCACAGATAGTCATGCAGCGCTTAAGGCACTCAATTCTGTAAAGGTCAATTCTAAGCTAGTTTGGGATTGCGTGTGTGCCTTATGAGATGACCTGTGCAGATTCTGTCACCTCGAAGAAGAAACAGCAGAGCACATTTTATGTCAGTGTGACAGTCTGGCAAATATGCGGTTCTTT
This sequence comes from Diabrotica balteata, assembly GCA_918026665.1. NCBI lineage: Eukaryota > Metazoa > Arthropoda > Insecta > Coleoptera > Chrysomelidae > Diabrotica > Diabrotica balteata. The sequence continues at coordinate 121,698,804 of OU898276.1, read as the reverse complement.
GAATTAGAAGAAGAAAATCCACCGGCAAATAGCTTCATAGAAGGTTCGAAACTACTAGACTTAATAAAAAGGGTCAGGCTAGAAAATGTTATCTAGAACTAGAGGACCACAATAGAACTGAAAAAGTCTCTAGTGGCGGAAAGGCCACCTCTCTTAATCTAATCTAATCTAAAACAAATAAATAAATGGTGCTCGAATGGGCTCCCCATTATCTCTAGTAATTACCAATATCTTTATGAAAGACTTTGAGACCCTAGCACTATCCAGATCAATGCTCAAACCCACATGTTGGCTACGGCATGTAGCCGATACATATGATCATTGGCCCTACGACAGAGATGCTTTGTTGTCTTTTCAAATTCGCCTGAATGGTATAAATCTTAGCATCAGTTCACAATGGAAATAAAAACTAATTTACCCCTACCGTTTCTCGACGTTAGAATAAAGAAAAACCAATCCCAAGGTTTTCATCGCTCGTTTGATGAAAAACCCACCCATACCAATCGTTACTTGCATGCCAACTCTTATTATCCACCTTCCCAAATAATTTCAATATAAATATAGAATAAAGATAATATTTGCTCCCCTATAAAAACTTTTAACAAGTTTATGAAATTTCTTGTGCCGACTGCCCCTGATCTTATATAGGCCATACAAATTGTATAATCCAAAATAAGATTTACGAACATTCAATTACAATTTAATTTTAGCTCTGTATTAAACAATTTTTAATTGAAGGTGATTACTTTGCTACATCGCACTTAACGAAGCCCTTAACGATAACTTTTCAACGAAATCATATTCCACTTATCAATTTTGCAGAGGCGCACCAAAAAAAATTTAATTATTTATTTAAACACATAAGTAACTATTTAAATGTAAGACCAATATTGTTATTAAATTATCATGTGTCTTTTAACAGGTATCTTATTCGCTCCGTGAGTAACCATGGTAGAGGTACCTTGAAACAATGCCAGCGTGCGTAGCGGCGAAATATGACAAAATTGGACCTATCTTTTACGCATAAATTTATCCAAAATGGGTACAATACAAATGGGTGCTAACTGCAGCCCGCCTGGTGACTTTAGCTTTTAGGATTGTTACGTAAAAAATATGAGTCATATTTAAAACCTGTAAACATGTTTATTCACTTTTATGTTCTAGATTTTATTAACTGGCAGAAATTCCAGGTAATATCTACCTGAAACGGTCGCTCCCCTACGATTCGAAGGTTCCAGAAATCGGTCGAATGAAGATCCGGTCGATTGACCTTCTAGTCTAGTCAGAGGGAATCACTGGAACTTTCGAAATAACGGCATGTTATATAAATAGAAACCTTTTTGCAGAAACACCAGTCAGAAGATAAATCGCGGCGGGTTTTTTAAATGTAACACTCGTATAAATAAATTATGTAATTATCAGTGTAAGTGTTATAAATATAGAACCTTTAATAAATAATAAAGAAAATAAATTAGAATTAATAAAAGTACAGCATTGATGTCAGAAAAGTGGAATAGTGTAAATAGTGAAAATGACGATAACTTACGAGTTCACAGTTACGAATTTAAGAAGACATCTCGAGGAGAGAGAATTAGCTTCTACCGAAAAAAATGCTGAGTTAGTCCAACGACTAAAGAACGCTTTAGAGGAAGAGGGTTTAGACCAGAAAAATTATATACTTGAAGATGCTGTCATCTCGTCGATTTCAAACGTTTATTGATGATCTTCGTGAGCATGAAATGCAGAGAATACTACGATTAGCTCGTCACAAGACGCTGGTTGATGTCTTATATGCCACCCTCGATTGCGAGTCAGCTACGCAGGCCTCTGGCGGGTACAGTAAAGTTAGGACTGTAAAAGAAGGTGAAGACAAACTTGATCATCTCGTTAATATGATGAAAAACATGACACACAAGAAAACGAAGACCATAATTCCGAAGACAAAACTAGAACGGGTCGGCCTTAGGGGAGTAGCTTCAACCCGGAACTTTTCCAAAGACCCTCTCATCCTAATAGTTTCCTTGAAATGTCCTGAAGATAGTGTATATGTAGATGGAGAAATAAATGGTAAAAAGCATACGTTGTTGTTGAATACCGGAGCGACCAGAACCATTATACGCCCGACAGTTATAAACAGCTGTAAAAAACTGCTACCAACTAGGTTGCGACTTCGGACCGCTACAGGTGAAAATGCCAACATTCATGGAGAAATCCAGGTACAATTAGGAATTGTAGCAGAAAAGTTCGTCCATACTGTTATAGTTGCTGACATCGAAGAGGATGTTATATTAGGAATGGACGTAATGAATACGCATGGATTCCAATTGGATTTTAAGAATAAGGTAATCAAAGTTGGTAACGAGCTGGAATTTCTTCATCCACATGATGACAACACTATGCAAGCAGCTGTTAAAGAAGATACAGTCGTGCCTGCGAGAAGTGAAACAATCATAGTAGCGCGGCTACAGGGAGTTGTGGACGAAAGAACACCTGTATTGATGAAGCCTTGGAACCATGACGACAAGCTTGGCCGAGGAATCATAATTGGAAAGGAATTGGTGACTTCGGCTAAAGAAATACATGTGAGACTTATCAATGTCAATGACTAGCCAGTACCATCAAGAAAGAGACAAAAGTAGGAACTTGTGTACCTGTGACAATCATAATCCGTTAGACGACAACATCTGATAATTCTAACGACAAATTCGACCAAATTGTTGCAATTGCTGGATAGTCTCTAAATCAGATTGAGAAAAGGAAATTAAGAGAATTTCTAAGTATCGTGATATTTTCGTACCGAAAGGAGGAAAGACGGGAAGAACTACCGTTGTTAGGCATAAAATTGATACTGGTAATGCTAAATACTCGTCAAGTAGCCCGACGATTACCATAGGCTAAAAGAGAGGAAGCTAAAACGATTGTTCAGGAAATGAAAAAAGACGGGGTGATAGAACCTTCTACAAGCCCATGGTTCTTTACGGTGGTCCTGGTTAAAAAGAAAGACGGAAGGACGGAAAGAAGGATTACCGTTTGCTGAACAACGTTACCAAGAAAGATAGTTATCCTCTGCCTCGGATCGATGACACATTGCACACATTGGCTGGAAGTCAATTGTTTTCTACATTGGATTTGTAGTCTGGATACTGGCAGGTAGAAATGGACCCAGTAGATAAAGAAAAGACAGCCTTCACCACAGGATCTGGATTGTGGCAATTTAACGTTATGCCATTTGAACTCTGTAATGCTCCTGTGACATTTGGGAGGCTTATGAAAAATGTGTTGGGAGGGTTATCTTGGAAAACATGCCTGGTTTATCTAGATGATATAATCGTCTTGGGGAGACATTTGAAAACCAATTGAAGAATTTAGAAAACGTTTTTCATCGACTTAAAACTGCCCACTTAATGTTAAATCCCAAGAAGTGCAGCTATTTCAAGGTAAAGTCAATTATCTGGGTCATATAGTCAGTTAAGAAGGAGTGGCCATGGATAAGGGGAAATCGATTCCATTAAGGAATGGCCAGAACCAACTGACAAACATCAAGTGAGAAGTTTTCTTGGACTATGTACTTATTACCGGAGGTTTATTAAGAAGTTTGCAGATACCGCTAAACCGTTAACGCGACTTACAGAGGAAGCAAGAGAATGCCGCTGGGATACATGCTGACAAAATGGCTTTGAGACCTTAAAAAAGCATTTAATAACAGCAACAATTTTAAGGTATCCACTGCCAGAAGGAGAGTTCATCTTAGATACAGATGCAAGTAATGTGGGAATTGGAGGAGTGCTGTCTCAGATTCAAGGAGGACTTCTTGGGTAAAGTTCTTGGGTAAACGAGAAGAGAACTTCTAGCAGTAGTGAAATCAGTAGAGCATTTCTATCAATACGTCTATGGAAGAAAGTTTTTAATCCGAACCGACCATGCTATCATTAAGTGGTTGATGCATTTTAAGAATCCAGAGGGTCAGATAGCTAGGTGGATCGAACGACTCCAAGAATACGATTTCAAGATTGAGTAGCGGGCCGGAGTTAGCCACAGAAACGCTGATTCTCTTTCCAGAAGGCCATGCCCAGCAGAGTGTTCCCACTGCAACAAAACGGAATCCAAGGAAGTTGCAGTGCTAAGAACAACGATGGTCAACGACGACTGGACGCCTACCAAGCTAAGAAAAGAGCAAGAGAGAGAGATCCAGTTGTACAGAAAATTCAAAAATGGAAAGAGGGAAACTGTCGGCCACCTTGGCAAGAAATATCAAACCTATACTCAGTAGTTAAGACGTATTGGGCCCAGTGGCACTCATTTATCATGGAAGATGGCTTGCTCAAACGAGTCCTGGAAAATGATGACGGCTCAGAGAAAAGAAGGCAGTTGGTGATCCCAAAGGGCAGAATAGCCGAAGTAGTTCGTCAGTTACACGACATTCCATCAGAAGGGCATTTTGGTCTAAAGAAAACCCTTCAGCGAATTCGGGAGCGATTTTATTGGATGAACAATTCCGACGACGTAAAAGACTGGTATAAGAAATGTACTATTTGTGCTACGAGTAACGGGCCTTACCGAAAAAGAAGAGCTCCTATGAGACAATATAATGTTGGAAGCCCGTTTGAAAGAAGAGCTTTGGACGTTGCTGGGCCATTTCCAGAAAGTGAAGGAGTGAAGAAGGCAAGTACATGTTGGTAGTAATGGATTACTTCACTAAGTGGGACGAGATTTACGCACTTCCAGACCAGAAGGCCGCCACCGTTGCAGAAAAGTTGATTCAAGAATATATCAGCCGATTTGGAGTGCCTTTGGAGATCCATAGTGACCAAGGCAGGAACTTCGAAAGCGATCTATTCCAAGGAATATGTGATAGACTAGGCATGAAGAAAACACGAAATACAGCATGGTATGGTAGAACGGATGAATAGGACAGTTGGCAAGTATTTGATAAAAAATGGTGTCCGATCATCAGCGAGACTGGGACCAATATCTTCCGTTCTTCACAATGGCCTACAAATCTGCTGTTAACGAATCAACAGGCAAGACACCAGCCAGAGTCCTATTTGGACGCCAGATGCGACTACCTTGTGATCTAGAGTTTGGGTGTCGACCTGGAGAAGATGTAGCAGGTGAAGACTATGTGATCGAATTAAGAAAAAGAATGGACGATGTACACGACTTAGTTCGTTCCTATCTTTAAATCGCTAGTGACCGAATGAAAAAAACGGTACGATACGCAAGCCAAAAAGGGGTGTTTTAAGAAGGACGACAAAGTCTGGCTCTATAATCCCAAAAAACGAAAAGGTTGTTCTCCCAAGTTGCAGCAGTTTTGGGAAGGTCTATACCTCATTATGGAAAATATGAATGATGTAATTTATCGAATAAGCAAGCTTCTGAGGGAAAGCCGATAATAGTACACCATAACCAGCTGGCGTCATTCGAAGCTGACCACGACGTAGATGAAGAAGAGGAAATAAACCAAGTCCAAGATGTGTCTGACCTCACGTTTGAGAAATTCATGGGTGCCTATGGAGGTACCGGTAAAGCAAGACATGATGTTACCACTGAAGAAAGGCAAGATCTACTCGCGCATTCAGATGACTACTCACTGGCCCTTACCTTGAAACTCCAAGATGCATCACGTTACCTTTACTACCTGTTAACAAAGGACACTGTCCGTGACCAACCTACCTATCGAGATGTATGGGAAGCCTTACTTCAATTAAGAGAGCACGTACTAGAGTTCGACGTGCAAAAGTTAGCCATGCCAAAGTTGGAGTGCCGCCAGTTAGATTGGAGGGTTATCCGAAATATGGTGGAGGAGATCTTTAAAGCCACCGAAGTCCAGGTGTTACTCTGTTGCAATCCGCATAGTTACTGGTGCGGAGAGAAAACCGTCCCTTGTCATTTTTATACAACTGGAAGTTGTAAACGAGGGTCCAGTTGCCGATATCAGCATGTCGTTCCAGTTCTAGTCCCGACAAGGTTCCAGAGGGCACCATCTTTTAAGAGGAGGGCAATGTTACGTAAAAAATATGAGTCATATTAAAAACCTATAAACATGTTGTTTATTTACTTTTATGTTCTAGATTTTATTAGCTGGCAGAAACCGGTCGAATGAAGATCCGACCGATTGACCTTCTAGTCTAGTCAGACGGAATCACCGGAACTCTCGAAATAACGGCATGTTATATAAATAGAAACCTTTTTGCAGAAAACAGCAGTCAGAAGATAAATCGCGGCGGGTTTTTTAAATGTAACACTCTTATAAATGAATTATGTAATTATCAGTGTAAAATAAATTATTAATATAAATAAACTTTAAATTAAGTTGTAAGTGTTATAAATATAGTACCTTTGATAAATAATAAAGATAATAAATTAGAATTAATAAAATTATAACGATATCATAACTTTTACTACTATTGTTTTTAACTACATGCTCTTCCACATGAAAATCCCGATTTGACAGTACTACATTTTTCCCTTTCTTTTCCGTTTGGGGTTGCAAAGATATATTATGATGAATTTTTAGAAACCCAGTTTTAAATACTGAAAAAATATAATTAAAAAACTAATTATTCATAATTGTCAATTTCGTATATATTTAACATATTGTTAACCTCAAATTAAACTCAAAACTCTCAGATGAAGGCAATAGGTCAGTCACGCACGGAGCGAATAGTTGTTTAACAAAATAAAATAAAATTTTATTGTTGTTATAGAGTACCTAATACAGTACTTCAAAAAACAGTAGTCTTTGCAAAATACTTATTCTTTCATTAGACTAAACAATCTGAAATTTTAACATACGATCTCGTCGTTGCACTTTATTCGCTATTTATAGAATTGCTGTCTGCTATGGACGTTATATTTGTTTTGTTTTAACTTGAATTGATTTAACTATTTATTTAAATACATAAGTAATTCCATAAAAATTAAATTTAAGACCGATATAATTATTAAATTATTATGTCTCTTTTGACAGATATCTTATAGTTGTCTAACAAATTAATGTAAAATTTTATTCTTATTAGAGAGTACTTGATAGAGAACTTCAAAAAAACAGAAAACTTCAAAAAATACTTATTTTTTATTAAACTAAACAATCTGAAATTTTAACATACGATCTCGTCATTACACATCATTCTTTATTTATAGAATTATTGTGTCCTGTAAACTTTATATTTGTTTTTTTTTAACTTAATTGGAAAGTTTCCTTGTGTTTATTTGTTTATATAAATATTAAAATATATTGTTCATATAACTTAAAATGAACTAAGCTAAACTATTATCATGTGAATGCGTGTATATAGTAATGCAGTTGTTTATTTCAGTAAATTTTCGAAATATAAAATAAAGATGACACCAACTACTAAAGAGTTAATAGCTTTGTTAGAAGAAGACTCAGATTGTGAAAATGCTGACTCACTTAAAGTGTTTTATTTGCCGCCGAGATTAGATAAGAAAGTTTCTTATGTAATTAAGACATTGATGATAATATTATTTGTAAAGAATCAATAATATCGGATATTGCAGGTACATATGAAATACAAGTGATTGGGAATTCGGACGATTCTGATTATGATATTCCTCTAAACCACAGATAAAACGTCCAAAGAAAAAACCAGTCAAAAATAGTAAATCCAAATTTGTTCTTAAATTGTAACAACAGATACTTGTTCGTGCTGCTTTGTACTCAGTAGTAATTCAACATCAGTCTGATTGATATTTAGACAATATAAAAGCCAACCATGGAGGCAAGTCATATATTGAAGTTTTTTCAATATTTGTTGATAAAAACGTAATTGAGAGCATTCTATATTTTACAAATATTTATGCATCGCAGAATAACCGCCACGATTTTGAAATGGATTTGTATATTATCTGGTTCACGCAGGTTCTAGGTGATATATATTGGTCAAAGGATGAGGATCAAGAAGTGCACATTATAAGAGAAAGCATGAGCTGACATATATTTATATTTATAATTTATAATAGTGAAGAATCTATAAATCAGTGTCAAGCTTAGTACATGTACCTACGTCAATCTAAATTTGATTTACCAGATGAAACCAGATTGGACAATATTGGCCACATTACAAAAAAGACGATAGCGCAAGAATGTAGGATGTGCTAAATTACTACTATTTATTTAAGTAAAAGGTGTTTTACATAAATAAATTTGCATCTACACCCTGAATGTTTCGAAAATGTTCACCTTACAATTTAATTTACATTTAAGATGCAATATGTTCCTTTATTAAAAATTCTACAGTTTTTCTTGAAAATCAGAAAAAAATCTTTTTGGTTGTAAATTAGTCTTAACTTAGGTGTTTTTAATCCAATCTAATAAATTAATTGTCAAATTTCTCTTTGTATACTGACCGGTCGTTAACGGGTTAATACCATATAGAGAATAAACTTTAAACTTTAAAAATTTACTTTGCTCACCTCAAAACTATTTTAAAGTTAATAATAAAGTCTATTTAATAGATATATTCCCAAGAAATAGAACACACTATGCCTATGCACATAACAATTTGGAACGAATAAACATAAACTAAAATATCATATTTCACTCATTACCATTGTTTCTAAGAACGTAAATATATATAGACCAGCAAAATATTGATTGATGATGACCAGCAATTTATATTGTTACGGGGGAAAATGTTATGAGGACTACATTAGTTTTTCGCTTATTTACATGGGCGAAGTATACACAATGGACCCCTGTAAGAATTTACTACTGACATTTTACACGGTTGCCCCTATCCTTTAGTTCAATTTGTAGATTAGTCACCTTTAATTGAAAACTGTCCGACTATAGATCAACATTATCTTCACAGAGGTCACAAAATTGATTTTTAAAACTCCAGAACAATCGCCCACATCTACTTCTATAGACCAAGAATTATCAAAGAAGCCATGGAAATTTTAAAATGGCCAAATTGTCTCATAAAAGAGATGACAGCATCCAGTTACCTTTGATATAAAGACCTCTCATAAAAAAATATCGTCTGCTTTACCATCAATCTAAATCCTGCCATCAGAAATGTTCGCACTAATCCCAGCGAGAATCCCTAAACAAACCCCCACACCAACCTCCGCCCAAACCACATCACTATCGACGATATAAATGAACCGTTCGCTATTCCCAGTAGCAGTAATGCATTGATTAGTAATCCGTGCAGTAGTGTCTAAGGGCTTGGGACACTGACACATAGGAAGAAGCTCTAAAGAAACAATGTCGAAGCTCGGCGCAGTAATAACCGACGCGGTTCAAACCGGAAGGATGTTAAGTTTAATATTAATTCTTGTATTAGTATGAATCTTAGCTTTAGTTTTAATATATATATATATATATATATATATATATATATATATATATATATATATATATATATATATATATATATATATATATATATATATATATATATATATTGGGATAATATTAAATTTCGGAATGTTTAGAAAAATAGAATGAACTTAAATAGCGGTTAAAGAAGTATTTTATAAGTTATTACTAGAGAATATTATAAAAAGTATTTATATGAGGGCTTCCTTAAGAAATTAGCATAATAATTTGTTTAAAAAGTTTTTATTTTGCAATGTATTTGGTTATTTTATTAATTGTGATATTATAAATGAATATTTTCTGCCATCTATATAGGCAACCAAATACACACTGAAGTAAATTTGGTTGTGTAATTTCGGATTTAAAATAGTGTTATTTATTAATTTAAGATATTTAATTTATATACCTATAAGTTTACATTCTGATCTGAAAAAGCCTAAATTTCCATAAAATTATCGATAGAAAAGTAAAAATTTATCTAGAACTTTTAAAAAAGACGTCAATAGAAAGAATTTAACCTCTTTTCGTAGTAAAATATTCGCGAACATTGAAATAGAAGCATTCGAACATATGTTCTTTCAAGAATATTCGTGAACATTGAAATGATATAAATAATTTAAAGGAAATCTGCTGTGATTTAAAGGAAAAAGGACATTAGACAGTATTCAGTAGTCAGTATGTCAGTATTCGGTGGTAAATAGACGGTATTCAATATTAAGTGTATTATGTAGAGATTAAAAATTATATATGAAGATTAGAAGAGATTAAAAATTATATTATCTATATGATGATTGGAGATTAGAAGAAATTAAAAATTTTAATATTTATATGGTGATTGGAAATTGGAAAAGAAAAAGAGATTATTAGAAAGAAGAATAAACAAGAAAGCAATACAGAAGGAAGAATATTTTACCGATTTATAAATGCTCTTAAGAAGAAAAATATTTTAAGATGGTGGAAGCTGATAATTAAAACATTGTGGTCTATTGGGCAAAGCAATTTCACAAAAAGAAGGATAACCGAGGCTGATAACGAAGACATTGAGTGGTGAATAAAATCTTTATTTTGGTAAAACAATTTCATTTAGGCATTCAGTGACAAAAAGGTACCAAATTTTGTTAATATAATTTAATTATTGTAACCAGAATTTCAATTTAAAGATAGGTTGTTTTAAACTTATATTGTCTATATTAGATATATGTGTGTGTTTCATAATAATTATAATAAAGATAATTTAAAAAAGTGCAAAACTCTTATATATATATATATATATATATATATATATATATATATATATATATATACTCATTGCTCATAAAACAATACACAATTAAAATATCATAGCAATATATATATATATTAGGGCTGCAGTCAGAAGTTTGGCCGGGATGTTAAAGACACTTTGACTTTTTGGCTAGCTTTCGGAATTGTTTTATTTATTTTTCAAGACACTGTAATAGGAAAAATATGTAAATATTTACAAAATATCACAATACATCAGTGCAACTTACTAGTCGTTGAGATTAGTTATAAAAGCTTTGACACTCAACATTAATAACACACATATAAAATATAAAATATAAGATAATGGTCAAAATACATTCTAAATCTTTAAAATTCAGTTAAGGATAGTAAAAGAAAACCGTAAAACTTAGTTCAAACAAATACGTGGTTCTAAGATAGATATATATTATAGATAATCCTAATCTATGAATGAATCCTCTACTACATCTACGTGCAATCTATTGATTTGGTAAATTCGCATTAACGACAATAAATAGTGGGGAGGCGATTCATCTTGTTGAAACCAAACATTCTGGACATTTTGTTGAAATCCTGGAATTAATTATATTCAAATAACAAGTTGTTTGAAAATCTTCAAAAATGTACAAGGTGTTCCATTTAAATTAAATAAGTTGAGCATATTTCGGGTGAAATTGCAAGTAGAGCAGTAAATGAAAAATATGGCATCAAATACGCTATAAGCCATTAGATTTGCATGGTTTTAAAAAAATCTTCTTTTTAGTTTCAAAGTACCATACGAATACCATTTAGTACCATACTATATCTCAACCCTGTATATATAATAATATTAATAAGAGATCTGGAAATAAAAATAAAGAGATAATCAAGAATGAAAAATACGAAGACGGTACCTATGATCCTCTCTACTACTGGAGTTATCTCAACATCCAGATGCGTAAGAAAATTTTTGGGCGAGATTCCAACTTATAAATTCGCCTAAGGCTCGATATCCTAAAATAAGTGAATTTTCCCCTTAGAGGGAATTGCTAGATCTGATTAAAATATAAAACAAAATTGTATGCAGCCTATAATATACAATCATGAAAATTTAGTAGATAATATGGCATATATATTACAATATGTGTTTGCAATGAAGATCCCAGTATATACAATTTACAAGGAATCAGGTGTACACGGAATAATACCTAAAAGAATGCTGTGTGTATGGGAGAAAATTTATCTCCTTGCTTCTTCTTCACGTGCCCTATTAGATCTATCCGAGTGTGACGATCAGCATTGCAAAGACTTCTTTGATCTTCTGTCACATCGAATAATTGGCCTGCATTTGGTATCTGAGTCCATTCAGTAATACTTTTTTTAGCCAAGAAATCGGTTTTCTTCCTACACCTGTACACCCTTTTAGTTTGCTTTTAAGAATTAGTTGTAGTATTCCACATCAAATTCTACTCAATATATGTTCCCGATTAAATATTTTCCGGTGTTTAACAGTCTTTAGTAATTCTCTATCCGACCAAGGTATCTTCATCATCGGTATAAATCTACTTTTGTAATACTTTAATTCGATTCATTCTTTAAACTTTTAGGATCCACACCTCTGCTCCATATAAAAGTACAGACTAAACATAGTACTTAATCATTCTTTGTTTTAAATTTTTATTGCAAAAAAATGTCTTTATTTCCAGAAAGAGTAGTTTTAGTCATTGCTATTCTGCGTGCTATTTCTGGAAGGATCTAGTCCATCCATTATAATCGTTACTAAATGTGTAATTTGTAAACTTTTTCAAATTTAGACTCCATTTAATTTAAGCTCAGATATCTAGACGTAGATTAAGGCTAAGACTAAAAGTTAGTTTTTTTGTTTTAGTTTATTTTAATGCCCATTTCCTCTCCTAATCTGTGAATACGATCAAGTAAAATTTAAAGCCATTCAACGTTTTCTGACAAATTTTTAAATAAATAGTCCGAGTAAACAATATTTAATGTTGGAGACAAAATGCAACCTTGCATGATATCTAATTTTATCAACCAAATTGGGTATTTTCGAGATCTTCTTTGTATTTACGCTAATTCTATTATGTGACCAATTAATCGGTATTCTCAGCATTTGCTAGCATTGCGTTTTTTAGGTATTGCGACAAAGATAGTCTTGAGAAAGTATGTGGGAATTACTGCAATGTTATTGCATTATACTCTACCCTCTTATGGTTATATGTAAAGGAGGATGTTCCAGTAGGGCCTTCATAGCTGCCGTTGATGTGGCCCTCATAGACCCTGTGATTTTGAGGCAAGCAAGACTCTGCACCTGTATTAATTTGAAAATGGCACTTTTTTGTTGCAACCTTTTGTGGCCACCATACCACTGATGTATATGTAATTGTGGGTTTCACCACCATGTTATAAATCCAATCTAACATGTCTGGTCCTAAACCTCACATTTTTCCATGAGTGCGTCTGGCTACCTATAACATAGTTGTCGCTCTCTTGATTATTCGTTCTATCTGCTGATTATAAGTAATATTAAATCTAACATTGCCTCAAGATACTTTACATCACTCACCAGATTTATACATGTACCATTTAGGCTTAAAGAATTCAATCCCTCTAAATTCCTTCTTTTGGTTAATTTCATTGTTTGGACTTGATGACTGATGTTAACTCCTACATTTGAATTCCATTCTGCAACTACAGTCACAGTCTGTTGCATTCTGTCTGTGATTGTGCCATTAAACTTGCCGTGGGATAAGATAACTATCCCCAGCCTATCCATTGACCAGATTCCACAAGACAAGAGATAAAACTCCTCTCGCTCTGAGAACAGCCTCTGGTTACCTGTGATGGCATAGTGTCCCCATCAAATAATGGAGAGACATCATTTAAATTGCTAAACGTAGTGGCATGCTATCGGGATGCTTCAAACTGGAAGAAGTCAAAGAGGCGTTGCTGCCCTTTACACGAACAGTCAATAATCGTAGGTGATTAAGGTGTCAAGAAACTGGTGATGTTGCTTAACGTCATACAAGGATAACCAACCTGATTGAAGGCTTTTTATTAGACTGCACGCTTTGTGAGATCGCACTGTAACTGCATCATAATCACAAATGAAACTGCAAAAGACCCTTCAGGTGTTTGTAAGTGGCCAAACCGTTAGAAATAGACTACATGAAGTAGGGTTAAATGCTCGACGATCTGTGAGAGTACCTGTGTTATGAGGAAATCGCGCTCATCGACTACAGTGGGCACAAGAATACGCAAATTGGGTTAGACGTAAGTAGGCCTCTGCTTTGTTTACAGGTGAATCCCGATTTAGATTTGCACCAGATACAAGATGGACAAGAATTTGGAGACGATTTGGTAATAATAAACTATTGGGCACCATGCAGGAGTTTCAGGTAGAGAGCAAGGCGGCAATATATAATGGTATGGATTGGCATCACTCTTGGTGGAGGAACCAATCCCGTTTGTCTGGAACGTTTTGTTGTACGTTTTGCATAACAAGCTGGTTTCCAATTTCAATTATTGCATGACAATGAGCGCCCGCGTAATGCCAGGGTCGTGTGAACTTTCCTCGGAGATAATGAAATTGAGGTTTTACCATGGCCTGCACAATCGCGAGAATTAAGCGTGTATGGGGCATATTGGCAGACGCATTTTACAACAAAATATTGCGTTCAATACAAGACAGCAACTGTTTGAGGGAACAGAGTGGAATGGAGTGGATCAGAATACCACGGCAAGGCATTGAACATCTCATAATGAGGTTGTCTTACATATATGTAGGGCAGTAATCAACAACCGTGGAGGATTTTTCGTAACGCTCTATTGATGAAAACTTGTAATTGGTGTACTATGGGTGCTGATATCTTCCACGTTTCGCAGCCATACAGTAATACAGCGTTTACATTTGTGTTGAAGATTTTAATTTCGTTTTAGTTGGGTAAATCCTGGATTTCCATAAGTTGTTAAGCATGTTGTAGGCGTTACGAGCCTTATTTATTCTTTCATGTACATCACGCTCTGTACCCCCATTACAGTCAATTATGCTGCCCAGATATACAAATTCTTTTTTAGCACTTTTGTAAGTGCTAGGAGGCATATATTATCAGCGTAATCTAGGTCTTCCAGTCTGTTTGTTAATCCCCAGTAAATTCCTCTATTAGAGTTTACCTTTGTTAGTACGGAGTCCAGTACATGTTAAAATAGTATGGGGGATAAAACACGCAGCCTGCTTTACTCCGTTTAGCGTAGCTATTGGGTCAGATGTTATGCCGTTGTGTAGGATTTTGCTTTCTGTGTCACTGTAGAGTTCTTTGATGAGATTTACTATTTTTTTGGTTATTCCTATTTCCTGCAGTGCTTTCCATATGGCCGTATGTGTGAGCGTGTCAAAAGCTCTCTTGCAGTCCACAAAGCACACAAAGAGAGGAGAGTTGAATTCCTGTGACTGTTCTACAATTATTCTTAGTGTGTTAATTTGGTCCACGCATGATCTGTTTGGTCTGAAACCGGTTTGTTCCTTCCTCAACATTGGGTTCTACACTGTTTGTTAGTCGGTTGTTTATAATTATTGCTGTAATTTATTTGTAGTATTCAGAAGTGTGATTCCTCTCCAGTTTTCGCAATATCTTCTATCACCCTTTTTTGGTATCTTTATTATTAATCCCGTTTTCCATTATTTGAGGAACTTTTCCTCTCTCCAAGCTCTTTTCAAGAGTGGTTGGATTAGCTCTGCCACTGTACCTGGGCAAGCTTTAACAACTCTGGTGGAATATTGTCAGGGCCGGCTGCTTTGTGTGCTTTCAGTTTTTCTATGGCCATTTCTATTTCTTGCGTTGTTGGTTCGTTGGTGTTATTCTCAGTTGGATATTGGGTATTAGGTTTTCTGCGTCTTCTGGTGGTGTTGGGACTGCACTTAGAATTCGCTAAAATATTCATGCCATCTTTTGACTTGTTCCTGTGGCGCTGTAATTCTTCACCTGTAGCACTTTTTACAATTGGTTGGTGGGTAGTATATCTTTTACTGGCTAGTTGTTTAGTGATATTATATAATTGTTCATGTTTTGATGTTCATCGGCGACTCGCGCTTCTTCGGCAAGATTTTCTGCCCACTTCCTTTTTGTCTTTCTTTGCTGCCTTCTTGAGAGCTTTATTCGCTTCTCTGTAACTTTCTCTAAGTCGGTTCTTCTCTGCTGCTGTCTTGGAATTTAGTAATTTTAGATTAATGTGTTTGCGACGTTCTATTTTGTTCCACGTTTTTCTCGTAATCCACTCTCTTCTTTACGTCTTTCTTTAGGCCCAGCACGTTTTCACTTGTTTCCACAAGGGCTTTGCTAATCGTTTTCCAATTTTTGTCCTGTCTTTCGTCGATTTTGGATCTCAGCTGTCGTGCGAATTTTACTTTCGTCTCGTTATTTTTGTAGTTTCTCAATGTTGAACTTTTTCGAATAGGTTTGTTCAGTTCTTTTCTATTCCTAGCTATTTTGAATCTAATTTCGACCATCATCAGGTAGTGATCACTGGCCGCATATGCGCCTCTCCATGATCTGACATCTAAGAGAGATGTTCTCCATTGCTTACTGATTGCAACGTGGTCGATTTGATTGTAGGTGCGGTTATCTGGCGATTTCCATGATACCTTGTAGATTGTTTTGTGTGGGAACAAAGTCCCTCCAATGATTAGGTCATGGTTACCACATAACTTAATGAAGCGTTCGCCGTTGTTATTTCTCTGGCCAGTGCCATGCTTTCCGATAACGTGTCCTAGGTTGGTGTTGTCATTGCCAACCTTGGCATTGAAGTCTCCCATCATTATTTTTGTATCGGATCTTTTAATTTGTTCTAATGTTGCTTCAAGGCATTCGTAGCAATCTCTTTTTCTTGTTCTGTTGCTTGTTTTGTTGGTGATAGCACTGAATCGGTGTTACCAGTCTTAATTTGGTCCTAATTCTTGCAGTGATTATTCGCTCTGAAACTGGTTTCCATTCCACAAGAGAATTTTTTGTGACTTTACTAATAGAATTCCTACTCCATTTTCATGTCTTCCGCCATCTGTTTTACCACAGTATATCAGCAGGTCGCCTTCCATGTTGACGTGCTTCCCGT
>OU898276.1:121419244-121681593 GCA_918026665.1 Diabrotica balteata | reverse complement strand
CCTCTACTCATTTCAATAAAGGATGAAACAGGAAGGGAAGAAAGGAGAAAAGATAAGATATCGGAAGAAGTAGAAAGATTTTATAAAGAGCTATACACCTCAAAGAAAGACGCAAACGTAAACACACAAGAATATATTAAAAAAACAATCACTAATGTAAACTCAGAAACACTGCCAAAAATAGAAAATTATGAAATAGAGGTAGCATTATTACAATTAAAGAACAATAAAGCACCGGGACCGGATGGAATCCTTGCTGAAATGCTGAAGAAGGGAAGAAGAAATCTTGCAAACACTGCGAAATCTATTTAACCAGTGTCTACATAGAGGAGAAATACCCGACGAATGGAACGAAAGTCTTACAATCCTGCTATTTAAAAAAGGAGACAAAAAGGACATAAAAAATTACAGACCATCTCACTGCTGTCGCAAACGTACAAATTATTCATGAGGATTATCAACAACAGGCTAGCACACAAACTTGACTCATATCAACCAGTAGAGCAGGCAGGATTCAGAAAAGGATATAGCACCACTGACCATCTTTTAACAATTAGGACACTGATAGAGAAAGCTAACGAATATCATTTAGATCTGCATTTAGCATTCGTTGACTATGAGAAAGCTTTTGATAGTGTGGAAATGTGGGCAATAGAAAGAGCTATAAACAACTGTAGAATAGATTCCAGATACAGAATGCTAATACACAATATATATAAGAAAGCAACAATGACAGTACAATTGGAAGAAAACACAAAACCTATACCAATTAACAGAGGAGTGCGACAGGGCGATGTTATTTCTCCTAAATTATTTACATTAGCACTGGAAGATGTTTTCAAAACAATGGAATGGACAAACATGGGAATAAACATAAATGGAAAGAAACTAAACCAACTAAACTAAACTAAAAATTAGCACAGATATTATGAAATTCCTTGTGCAGACTGCCCCCTATCCTATATAGGCCAAACAAATCTTAGAATCCAAAATAGAATTTATGAACATTCCATTTCTGTTCGCAATTCCGATTCAATTTCAGCTCTAGGTCAACACCATCTTCATACAGGTCACAAAATTGATTTTGAAAACTCCAGAACCATAGCCTCGATCCGCTTCTACAACCCAAAAGTTATCCGAAAAGCTATAGAAATTGAAAAAGTCTAAATTGGGTCGATTTGACATCGAAGAAGAGTTTTGACATTTTGAAGAAGACATCGAAGAGGATGTCGAATGCTCGGCGCAATGATAATCGACGCGGTTCAACCCGGAACTATATTCTATTGAGTCTATATTGAGTTTAATATTAACTCCTGTCCTAGTACTTCTTAGCTCTAGGTTTAACACACACACACACACATTATATATATATATATATATATTTTATATATATATATATATATATATTATATATATATATATATATATATATATATATATATATATATATATGAAAATCACTGGATTCTCTTCACTAAAATTTAATACTCGACTTTTCGGCTCCCATTTTGGAGCCATTATCAAGAGGGATACGGTTCGGTTCGAGTTCGGAGTCTCAATCTGCCTACTCCTCTCACTCGAGACGTACCAATATCGTGTTGTGTATTATAAATACAAGAACTGTCTCTCGGCACTGAGGTCTCAATCTGCCTACTCCTCAGTGTCGAATAACAACCGGTCTTACCCTGTGTCGCTGACTGACGTGGTCTGACTGTTGTGGGCGGGAGGTCGCTGAAGTAATGGTTTCGCGCGTATTTAAGCTGTTAGGCCGTTTTTCGATTTCGATAGCTTCACGAATGATTCTTGATTTTAAGGAGCGGATGGATGCGATAGTTTTTGCTTTTTCGAAGTCTATTTTGTGGCCTGTTTGAATATGA
This sequence comes from Diabrotica balteata, assembly GCA_918026665.1. Lineage (NCBI taxonomy): Eukaryota > Metazoa > Arthropoda > Insecta > Coleoptera > Chrysomelidae > Diabrotica > Diabrotica balteata. The sequence goes on along the minus strand of OU898276.1, from coordinate 121,679,716 downwards.
TGTTGGGCTAGGGCTGAAGTAGTATCGGAATGTTTGACTGATATAGAATGTTCGTAAATACGGTTATGGATTCGTCGGTTTGTCTGTCCGATGCATGTACGTGGACAACTGGAACAAGGTATCTCGTAGACACCAACACCATGGTCTTCATTAGGGATTTGGTCTTTTACGGATCTGATGAGATTGGACAAGTTGGAGTGAGTAGTGAAGATGGTTTTGATGTTTAGGAGAAGAAGAGTTCTACTGATTTTGTCAGTGACACCTTTGATAAAAGGTTGAAAGATTTTGGGTTAATCCGGCGGGCAAGGTTTCTTTTTTGAATGAAATGGGGTTTAGATGTTTTTGAATGCACTTATTGATTTGGGTTTTGTGGTAGCCGTTTTGTAAGAGTGTTTGTCTTATTGAATTGATTTCGGATGACCTATGATTGATGTCGCTAAATCTTATGGAACGAGAAATGAGAGTGTTGACCACTGAATTGAGTTGGGCGGGGTGATGGTGTGACTGGGCATTAAAGATATCGGTTTGTATGAGTGGGTTTCCGGTACACGGAATAGGAAAAACTGTGAGGTAAGTTTTTCTGAATAAGGACATCAAGGAATGGCAAAGACGCTTCAGACTCGACTTCCATCGTGAATTGAATACTAGGATGTAATCTAACGTGTCCTTACCATGAGGCCAAATGACAAAAGTGTCATCAACATACCGTAACCAGCAGGTGGGTTTGAGATTTGAAGAGGACAGGGCTGCTGTTTCAAAATGTTCCATGAAAATATCAGCTATTACGTGAGAGAGGGGAGATCCCATTGGGGCACCTTTGATTTGACGATAGAAATGATTTTGGAATGAAACGTATGTATTAGACATGCAGTGTTTATAAGAGATAGTGTGTCCTGGGGGATTTGATGTTTAGAGTCCAAGATGGAAATGGTTTCATCGATGGGAATGTTGGTGAACAAAGAAACAATGTCAAAATTAACTAGTATATCTGAGGGTATGGTATACTTTCGTTGCCAGATTAGACAAAGAGCGTGGGGAAGATGCATACGACATGGCAGAAAAGGCTATAAAGGGACATAAGGAAAGAAACGAACGAAATCCCAGAGGTCATGCGGGCACCTTTGATTTGACGATAGAAATGATTTTGGAATGAAACGTATGTATTAGACATGCAGTGTTTATAAGAGATAGTGTGTCCTGGGGGATTTGATGTTTAGAGTAAAAGATGGAAATGATTTCATCGATGGGAATGTTGGTGAACAAAGAAACAATGTCAAAATTAACTAGTATATCTGAGGGTATGGTATACTTTCGTTTCCAGATTAGACAAAGAGCGGAGGGAAGATGCATACGACATGGCAGAAAAGGCTATAAAGGACATAAGGAAAGAAACGAACGAAATCCCAGAGGTCATGCGGGTTGTAGTCGCAAACGACCTAAATAAGGAAACGATAAGGAAAGCTCTCGAATATGTAGGGCATAGAGATAGTATATCCTGGGAGATTTTAGTAAGAGGGAAGGAATTCGGTGCAGAGAGGAGAGTGGAACAAGAGGAAGCCCTACTCATAAAGATGGAAAGAACGAAATACAACGAAGTTCTTAGCGAAATGAGAGAGAAAATCGACATTGGAAAGATCGGGGTACAAGTGGACAAGCTAAAAAGAACAAATGGGGGAGATCTACTTGTAAAATTAAATGGGAGAGGGGCTGCGGCGAAGTTGAGGGTCGAACTGGACAGAAAAATGAACGGGATGGACACGGCAATCCGAAGAAAGGAGACTTTCTTCACGATTACGAGTTTGGACCCTGGGGTAAGTGAAGAAAGTTTAAAAAAAGCAATAAAGAGCTATACAGGCGTCGCGGAGGGAGAGATAGAAGTTAAGGCCCTAAGAGTCAACAGATATGGGGAACAGGTGGCTACGATAGCCGTACGCCCCCTAGAGCAGAAGAGCTGAGGAGGTACAGCACAATAAAAATAGGATGGGTTGGGTGTCCAATAATGGAGAGACACAACCCAATTAGATGCTATAAGTGCCTAAAGTTCGGGCACAATACATACGAATGTAAAGAAGAGAGCAGGGCGGCGTGCTGCTATAATTGTTTAAAAACGAGGCATACGGTCGCAAACTGCACCAGCAAACTGTACTGCTCGGTGTGCAAAGAATAAGGGCATAGGATGGACAGGATGGCTTGTCCGTCCTACCGAGCCCTTGTATACGGCAGGAGAAGAGAGGGAACTCATAAAATACGCCAAAAAAATATAAAATAGACTTTTTGGAAAATGAAGGTGGGCCCATATACAGCCACCTTGGTGTTATTTTATATCTATGAAGTTTATTTTATTTATTTTTATTATTCCAATTTTACTGAACTATTTTTATTTATTGAATGTTTTTATTTATACATATTTTATCCATATACCGTATTTATCTATTTTATTTATATTAATTAATTTATTTATCTTAGTTTTTATGGTTTTTAACGTTCTCAAAATACGTGAATCCGATGCAGAAATGACCTCTGGGAACTGAACCAAAGATCAACCTGGTATACGGATATTGCAGGTTAACGTGGGCAGAGCCCGCCGAGCGCACGATCTTGTCCACATAAAAGCCTGCAAGCTAGAAACAGATTTGCTCATCGTCCCGGAACCAAACAAAAAGATAACTTCATCCGGTGGTTGGGTTCAGGATAACGGGAAAAACGTGGCGGTGCTCTTTAGAAATAGGGGTTTGGGGGTGCGAAGTATTGTTAGGGGAGGAAATCATATCCTCATCAAATTGAGGGATTTCAGCCTCCTGGTATGCTACGTGTCCCCAAATATCCCTATGATAAGATACAAAGAAATTGTAGACGAAATAATGAGCGCCGCCACGAATGAAAAAGAAGTGCTGATCGCCGGAGACATCAACGCGAAATCAAGGTTGTGGGGTTCCCCCATAAACCCCCAGGCTGGCCTCCAAGTATTAAACAATAACAAACCAACTTTCGTAAGAGGGGCCAGCCAAACACACATCGATATTACATTCGCGAGTGAAGGGCTATCCAGGAGAGTGCACGAATGGGATGTCCTTGACGATCAGTTATTCACCTACAATACCACCGGTATATAAAATATGAAATAAAGATGAAAGGAGGAATAAGGCGGCCGATAGAACACACGGAAATTTATTTCAACAAAAACACGTACCTGTCGGAGGTCAGAAAGATTAATGAAAAGGAGATTTCTGACCTTGGCCAACTGAGAAGAGCACTAGAAAGCGCAGTAAAGTTGGCCACCGTGAAGAAAAAGAATAATAAAAAAGCCCCCTATTAGTGGACGGATGAGATAGAAGGTCTACGTGAGAGATGCCTCAGAGTTCGAAGGAATTATACGAGAAGCCAGGGCAGCCTCGAGCTCAAAGAAATTTATAAAGATCTAAAGAAAACGTTAAACAAAAAAATAAAACAAGAGAAAAAAGAAAAGTGGCAGACCCTGATAAAAGCTTTGGACGAAGATATATGGGGCGATGCGTACAAGATAACCATGAAGACGCTTAAGATAATCGCCCCATATAGACTTGACGTAGACCAGCGGATGGAATCAGCCAAACTCCTCTTCCCTAACAAGGATCCCCAAAATTTTATAAAAATATTTCCAACAATGGTAGAGGAGTTCACGGAAGAGGAACTAAAAACCGCTGGTCAAGAGATAAAGACAGGGAAAGCTCCCGGCCCTGACCACCAGAGGCAATAAAAGTACTTCTTCTTCTTTGGGTGCCGTCTTCAATGAAGGTTGGCGATAACCTCAGCAAAATCATTTCTGAGTACTAGCAACGGAGAAACCAGGCTTGACCAGAAAAATATACAACGACCTACTGCAGAAGCAAGAGTTTCCCAGAGACTTAAAGGAAGCGAACTTGGTCCTACTGCTAAAGCCTGGGAAACCCCCCGATTCAGCGGCCTCTTATCGGCCAATATGCCTTCTGGACTGCCTTGGTAAGTTCTATGAAAGACTTATCAAGAGGCGGCTGGAACGCGTGTTGGAAGATGAGAGAATGCTATCAAACCAACAATACGGATTCCGAAAAGTAAGATCGACAGTCGATGCCGCAAACTGGATAAGGGACGCGGCCAAGACAAGCAAGAAAAGATGGGTGGTCCTTATTCTGCTGGACATAAGAAATGCTTTTAATTCAGCAAACTGGGGCCTCATAGTAGACCGAGTCGTCGAATCTGGGGCTCCAGAGTATATGTCCAACATAATAAAGGACTACTTATCGGAAAGATCCGTATGTATATCCAAGAAGAAAAAGAAAGAAATGACCGCGGGAGTACCCCAAAGGTCAGTCCTGGGACCCTTACTTTGGAACATACTATACAACGGGGTACTAGAAATACACAAAAAGAGAGGAGTGAGAGCGATAGCATACGCGGACGATTTAGCTTTACTGGTCGAAGACGATACGAATTGGGGAATAAAAGATAAGGTAAATAATGCGATAAGAACGACCGCGGCGTGGATAGAGAAGAACGACCTAAAACTAGCAGTAGAAAAGTCAGAAGCAATAATCTTGAGGGGACCACGAAAAAGAATCGATATAATCTTAGCATATCAAGACTCCGAAATAAGACCCCAAAGGACAGTCAGGTCCTTAGGTATAACCTTCGATGACAGACTCTCTTTCGGACAGCGTGTACAAGAAGCATGTCGGAAGGCGGAAGAAAGGACCTCAACACTTAACAAGTTAATGCCCAACATCGGGGGACCCGGATCCCAAAAGAGGACAGTATTGCTTCAATCAATACTGTCCATAATACTATACGGGCCCCAGTGTGGCACGAGGTCCTTCGGATGAAAAAGTACAAAGACATGCTTATTAGGGCTCAGAGGAAACCCCTGATCAGGGTGTGCAGTGCGTACAGGACTGTATCAACCATTGCTTTACAGGTGGCGGCCGGTTCTGTACCGGTGCATATCTTGGCCAGGGAGAGAGCCAGAATGTACCAAAGGGGCAACGGAGCGATAGGTTCAGGGCCACAGGAAAGAGCTACAAGTCTAGAGACGTGGCAGAGGGAATGGGCAGCCGAAGTCGGGAAGGTTGACTGGACGAGATCCCTGATCCCGGCCGCAGTGAGGTGGTACGGGTGTCGACATCGGCGCGTCAACTATTACTTCACACAGTTTTTGACAGGGCATGGATCGTTCAGGAAATACACCCATCGTATAGGAAAAACCGAGAACGATCTATGTCCTGAGTGCGGAGTGGTGGATGACGCGCAGCATGTCGTGTTCGTATGCCCCGCATATCACGTTGGACGCACCGAACTGCAGCTGGGCCTGGGATCCCCCTAGGCGAGCCTCGCGAGCTAATTGATAAAGCTATCGACAGCAAGCATGACTTCGACCTGATCATTGCTTTTGTCACACAGACAATAAAGCATAAAGAAGAAAAAGAGAGGCGACTGCAGACAGGATAACCGTATATTTATCTTTTAACGTGTCTTGTGTCGTAAAAGGCAGTCAGGGGGGGGGGGAGGACCATATACACCCAAACCACACTGACTGTCTAATTTTAACTTATCCTATTTTGTTTTTACACGGTTTTACTTATTTATTTATTTTATCATAGTTTTATATATTTATTTACTTTATCGTTGTTTTATTCTTGATCTGATTTTATTTATACGTTATTGTTTGCTGAACAATTTCACTTTCAATTTCCTGTTAATGTTCTCTATCTTTTCCTTCTTCTTTCTTTGGCTTCTTTTCTATCTTTCATTTCATCCTTCCTCCTCTTTCTCTATTTCTTTTTTAATTTCTTTCTCTATTACTTTAAACTATGTCATGTTTCGTCTGGAGACAGTCAGCAGGGAAGGACCTTTTACATCCGACCTACACAGACTGCCCCATCTAAATGTTAGAATGAATAGATGGATGAGTAGGTGTGTCTAGATGAAAGTAAGGAATGACTGGAGTTGAATGAGACTAAGTATAGAATAAGGGGTGGATGAGAAAGAGTGAATAGATAAAGGTATGAACGACTGGAGTTATTCGTAACTGCCGACTGACATCTTAGGGTTGTTTCCATCATGGGTTGGGAAGCGTCCCGACCGCCCTCTTTCCCGTCTTCGGCCACTTCGCTGTGCGGGGAAGGCGTCCGTGAAGCTGACCAACCCATGGAATTCACGCCGGGGGTGTTAGGGGGAGCTATGAGTAAGGTCGACAGTAAGTATATCTGAGGGTGACATAGAAATATTTTTCAGAAGATCAATGAAATGAAAAGAGTTTTTGACAAAAGACGAAGCTTTTTCGACCAATGGTTGTAAGGATAAAGCGAGATGTTTTGCCAATTTCTGAGTGGGGCAATTGTATGCACTGACGATGGGCCGTAGAGGAACATTGGGCTTATGGATTTTTGGAAGGCCGTATATCTTTGGGATTCGAGATGACTTTTCTCTGGGTATAAGAGATTTTTTGATGCCTGGAGGTTGAGTAGAATTATTTATAATGGATTTGGTAGTTTTTTCTAGATATGTGGTGCGATCGTTTGGGACGCGTTTGTATTTTGTGGAATTGAGAAGTTTGGACATTTTCTCGAACTAATTAGAAGAGTTGAGAATGACGGTGCCATTGCCTTTGTCGGCCGGAAGGATGACAATATCAGGGTTGTTATAAAGTTCTTTGAGGGCACGTCTTTCTGAAAGACTGATATTTGACGGTGGGGGATTTGGAAGTATGGAGAATTCTGGCAACATCTTGTCTGGCAATTCCAGCTTGGTCGGAAGGAGAAGAGAAATAGCTTCTTCAGCTTGACAAATAATTTTCTCTGTTGGTATGGAAAGATGAGTGACAGAAAAATTGAAGCCTTTTGATAGAGCTTTGGTAGCAGAATCGGATATCTAAATATCTGAGAAATTGCGGACAATAGTAGAGGGTTGTTGATTCGAAATGGGCTGTGTCAATATATATACATATATGTATAAGTATACATATATATATATATATATATATAATATATATATATATATATATATATATATATATATATATATATATATATATATATATATATATATAATATATATATATATATATATACTGTTTTTATTTTTTTCACCATATTTCAGAAAGTTTTTTAAAACGATTTTCAGATTGAAAAAAAAAAATGGAAAAAAATGTAATTATTGTTATATAAGGAAATAATTACAGAACCATTCAGAACCAACTTGACCAATATGAAAAAGGGTAGACAACATGTCAAACTAGAAACAGTTTTTTCTTTTTTAGAGATATTTATAGTTAAGCATTTGTTGTAATAATTATTATAGACTTCCTTAAAAAAATGTTTTATTAAAATACAAAATATAAATATTTGCCACAGTTACTAATTCTAATTTCACAAGAACAATATTAGATATTTTAATTTGCTGGTATATTGAGGTATTTACTAATTGTTATTTAACCAATAAATGAATATCATTATCTTGATATTAATAACTATTTTAATACCAATATTTTTGTTCTATAATTTCTTATTTCCCTCTTTGTTTTACTACACTTCTGATGTCTATATTTAAAGTTTATTACTTTTTTTAATGTGACATACTTATATTATTCCAAAAATCAATCATAAATTATAATATAAAATATTGTTCGTATGCATAGGCTTAAAAATAAGAACTACAAACTAATATCAAAAGTTTTAAGGTCTCAGACCTACTCCAGGAGACTTCCTAAATATTGTAAAATGATCTAAATATTGATGTATAGTATCAATTGGTGAATAAACTTCTTGCATTCTATTTTGTAAATAGTTTGGGGGATTGGTAGGTGCTGATAAACCTAAAAATCCTTGTAAAAATTCTTTAATCAAATCCCAACATAAAGCAGGTACTACACAAGGTCTGTATTCTACCTCCACTAAAATTCCTTTGAAATTACTGCTTACTGTTACACTTCCCAATTTAACACAAAAATCTCCTATTTCATACCTAAAACAAGCTTAGATAAGTACATGAACAATGGAAATACATGTCATCATAAAAGTTCATTGCCGAATTTGTATATATATATATATACACAGGGTGATTGATTAGTGTGGGGAAGCTCAGTAGATGTGTTATAGTAAAAATTACTAAAAAAAGTTATTAACAAAAATTGTAGGCAGCTTTAAACTCCACATTTTAAAATTAGTTACAATCTTACAGGGTGTTCCATAAGATGGTGGCATACCAAACTTATGTATTTTTAAATGAAACACCCTGTCATCACAACAATGTACATCACAACAATGTAAAGTTTAATTATGTTATACCGGGTATCTAAAAAGTTATAACCAATATTACCTGAAAATCGTATCAAGTTTAACTCCCTGTGCAATTAAAAAGGAGTATAGGAACATTGATCTATTGCAACCATAGTTTTTAAATAATTGTTAAAAATTATAAAACATATTCGTTTCCATAATATTCGTTAAATCAAATACAGGGTAAGTCAAAATGCAAATACATTATTTTCTTGGTAATTTTAAATAGAACACCCTGTATTTTATATCACTATCAAAAAGTAATAATATCGTACTTCAAATTTTATAAAGTACTCCCTATACCTAAAGTTATCAGTTTTCTAGATATTATTGTTTTTCATCAAAGTATTAATTTGGTAGATATTTTAACGTTTACCTACTCACAATATAATTATTGTGAGTTGGTTATGATTGATTTGTCAAAAACTGACAGTTTGACATTATTGTTTAATAATTTAGTAACGAAATAACGACACAGAAAAGAAAACAATTTATTTAAAATAAAATTTATAAAAAATAACCGACGGAAAATAAAATATATATATATATATATATATATATATATATATATATATATATATATATATATATATATATATATATATATATATAACAACACATAGAAAAATTAAAAACAACAGTAAGTTTAACTTATCTTACTTAAGTAAGGTGTTCAAAATGACCTCCCAAAACATCTATGCATGCTTGAAAACGGTCATTGAAATAGTTGGCTACATTACTAAGCATTTGTAAAGAAATATTTTGAAATGCAATTCGGAATCTATTTTTCATATCATCCCTTGTTGTTGGGGGTATTTTATATACTTCGTTCTTAACGCAACCCCAAAAAAATGAGTCCATTTTATTGAATTCTGGTGACCTTGGGGGCCACCTTACCGATCTATCCCTTCCGATCCATCTTTCCCCAAACTGATTATTAAGTTCACCACGTACTAATTCGTTGTGGTGTGCAGGAGCACCGTCATGTAGAAACCACATTTTTTCACGTATATTAAGTGGAACCTCTTCTAATAATATCGGTAACTGATTTACGATAAAATCTAAATAAATCTCACCATTTAAATTATCTTCAAAAAAATATGGTCCTACTACATGGTTACCGACGATACCTCCCCACACATTTAGAGACCATCTTGTTTGACTATGTGTTACTATGTGGTATGGATTACTTGTTGAGTAGTAGTGAAAGTTGTGCCTATTAAAAGAACTGTTTCGATGGAATGTAGCTTCATCACCAAATAGGACATAATCAAAAAAATCTCTCTGCTCATTAATTTTTTCTAAGGCCCATTCACAAAATACTATTCGTTTCTGAAAATCATCATTAATTAATTCTTGGAGCTTTTGAATATGATAAGGGTGCATCTTGTTTTTAGATAGAATGTTTTGAACAGAGTAGTAACTAAGTTCTTGTTCATTGGAAATAGTCCTTATGCTTGTGTGTGGGTTTTCTGTAACGGACATCAACACACTCATTTCGTTTTCCCCTGTCACACTAGTTTTTGTTCGTTCATGTTTTTCATAATTCACTGAACCAGTGCGGTTAAATCGATCTTTTAATTTTTCAAATGTATCTTGTCTAGGTTGTCGCCTATCTGGAAACCGTTCTTGATAAATTCTAGCTGATAGTAATGAATTTTTATTGCATTCCCCCAATATCCAGATCATATCTACCATTTCATCAGTAGTAAAATTCATTATTGCTAATTTAAATTGAATCAATTACTGAATTACTAAATAATGATTGTTGCTAATTTACAGTGTACCCCAATACTAAATTAATAAATATTAATGTCAAACTGTCAGTTTCTGACAAATCAATCATGGCCAACTCACAATAATTATTGGCAAACGTTAAAATATCTACCAAATTAATACTTTGATGGAAAAATAAAAATATCTTTAAAACTAATAACTTTAGGTATAGGGAGTACTTCATAAAATATGAAGTACGATATTAGTTCTTTTCGATAGTGATATAAAATACAGGGTGTTCTATTTAAAATTACCAAGAAAATAATGTACTTGCATTTTGACTTACCCTGTATTTGATTTAACGAATATTACGAAAATGAATATGTTTTATAGTTTTTAAGAATTATTAAAAAACTATGGTTGCAATAGATCAATGTTCCTACAATCCTTTTTAATTATACAGAGAGTTAAACTTAATATGATTTTCAGGTAATATTGGTTATAACTTTTTAAATACCCGGTATAACATAATAAAACTTTACATTGTTGTAATGTGGAAGTAAAGCAGATTTCAAATTTAAAATAAAATACATTGTGTTTTATTTAAAAAAACATGGAACACCCTGTAGGATTGTAACTAATTTTAAAATATGGAGTTTAAAGCTGCCTACAATTTTTGTTAATAACTTTTTTTTGTAATTTTTACTATAACAGATCTACTGAGCTTCCTCACACTAATCAATCACCCTGTATATATATATATATATATATATATATATATATATATATATATATAAGGATTCAGATGGCACAAAATCGGACTAAGTGGAAAAGCATGCAAGAGACCTATGTTCAGCAGTGGAGGTTAGAGGCTAGTTGATGATGATGATGATTGATGATGGTGAACATTATGTGGACTGATAGTAGGGAGACAAAACTGCACAATAAGTCTCTCAAAGTGGTTGTTATAGACAGTTTTATTTTGGAGAAATATACTAAAATAGACATGAGGTCTGTAATAGTCTGACATAATAGAACTAATAAGTTGCTTGAAAAATATTATTAATTTATATTAGTAAAGATAAGGGTATGAACCCAAATACTATCGGAAAAATGGAGTCTGATAAGGATGATTGTGACAGCGAGAGCAAAAAACCAAGTTTACTTGTTGCAATAGTATGACAAAAAGCACAATAATATGTGTAAAGAATGTACAGAGACACCCCATGTGTCAAAAGACAGGCTACAGCACCCACCAAAAGAAATTATCAGTAATCCACTTAAACATGCAATCAATTAGTATTGATGCCATTAATTTTATCCTAAAAGATCATGATGAATGCTTTGCTCTTTGTTTAACTGAACACTGGAAAATCTAAGAACTACTGAGCCAATACAATGTAAAGAATTTTAAACTGATCTACATATTTATATTGTAGAAGCAGTTGATTAAAATGGCTTGGCAATTGGTAAGAGGTTAAGGGTAAAGGGTAAATCGAGGTAATTTCTGTTTAGAGGGTGACCCCCAGGTGCATTCTAACGAAATAAATCAGTTTATGGCAACAGTAGCGCCAGAAGCTGTAAAGAAAATAAAGCATGTAAAAAAATTTCAAATTATTGAAGCAAAAAATAATCATTGCATGTTTCTAACTCCTATTTCAGAGAAAGAAATAAGCCACTTAATAAATAACTTAAAAAACAAGAATAGCTCTGGTTATGATGAAAGATCAACCAACTTAAACCAATTAAATATGTTTTATCAGATATTTATCCTCCTCTTTCTTTTATAGTTAATGCCTCTTTCAGGCAAGGTAAATTTCCTCAAAGTTTAACACTGGTAATTGTTAAGCCACTACATAAAAAGGGTGATGTTACTAAGATGTAGAACTATAGACCCATAACTCTATCATTCTCAAAAATATTCGAAAAAGCAATATATTCTAGACTACAAAACTTTTTTACTACAAATAACTTATTTACTAGTTTGCAGCATGGTTTTCTTGCAGAGAGATCTGTTGAGACAGCTAATTATGATTTTATATTAAAATTTTTAGAAACACTAGAGACAAAGATGAAAACACTAGGTGCTTTTGTCAACCTATCTAAGATTTTCGATAGTCTAGATCATGTTATCTTATTACAAAAATTACATTGTTATGGAATACAGGGACTGCATTAAAATGGATAAAATCATTTCTCACAGATAGGCCACAAAAAGTATGCTTGGGGAAAAATGGATGTAAGATTTACTCTGAACTGGTCAATTTAAAATTAGGTATACCACAGGGGAGCGTCTTGGGGCCTTTTCTGTTTTTGGTCTACATAAATATCCTTCAAAATGTGGTAGTTAGTAGTTCCTCAAACCTTGTACATTTCGCTGATGACTCAAATGGGCTTTTCTGGGAAAAAATATTAGAAACACTCCTCACAGTGGCAGAGCATTCAGTAGATAGCTCAACTGTCTTTACAGTCCAAAAAAGACAGACCCAGTGATCTTAGGACTAAAGGCAGGAGAATACTGTAGAGGCTGATTCAAATTACTCAATATAATCACTTTCTTAGCCATCTATATATTTGAATGTATTATGTTTCTTTTTAAAGATTTTAAGTACTTTGTTTTATCACCTGCTTCCCAATCATAAATATAATATAAGAAGCCTTAATTTGAATTTCCCACTTCATAGATTGTTTATAACAGAGGGAAGTCCTTTGTATGCATGTGTTAAATTTTACAATAGTCTATCATCTGACATTCAACAGGAAACACACTATAGATAAAAGAAAGGTTTTTTAACACCTAGTTAACATTGAGCCCTATACTGTTGCAGAGTGTCTGGCCTATCCTTCTCTCTGATCAGCATATTTAATTTGTAATGTTAATATATTTTAATCTGTGATGTCAATATACATATTTTTTAATCTGTGGTTAATAATGTAACATTATTTGCTCAATTATGTTAAAAAATTTATGCAAATGAAAATTTACTCTACTCTACTTACCTTGGCCCCTTTGACTCTGCCTTGGTTTGTTTTTTGGAAGTATAAAAATGGGACATTTTCATCATTAGTAAATCAAACAATCCATCAGTGGCTAATGGAATTGTTTTGGTACCAGTTTCAAGCAAAGAAAACACAGTAGCAGGTTGTTCTGAATTATGTAGAACATGAACTGTCCTAGGGTGTCCTAACTGTTGTACAGAAGTGTATGTTTCACAGTCTACTAAAAATTGACCTTGCTGAGTAGCCCCTAAAGCTAAAATTCGTTTAGATAAAAGCTCAATAGTTTGAGGTCCTGTTTTGTTATCAATTGGAAATTGACTTAAAATTGTTACTCCCATCCTACTTATTCTCTATTTTCGGCTTTTATTTATTTTCTGACTTGTTCATTGTATTTAGGGTTATGTCGGTTATGTCTGTCAAATATATGACAGATCTTCTTCTTCTTTCTTTTTCTGTTGTCTCGCATACTTGTTCATCTGCCAGTAGTGGTAACTGTATGCCCCGATTTAGGCAAACAGTTACCACCTTATTTTTTGCTAATTGCTACTATTTATGTAGTACTTATATTTATTGATTATTGAAGCCAGATTGGACACAGAATAATAAACAATCAGAATGCCTCTCTCCATGGAAAATTAAGTACGCGCATCTCGTTCGCGCAGATATGTTTTAGAGGGAACCAGCTGTTCAGTGACATTTTATCTGGTATGCATAGACAAATTCTTCTTCTTCTTCAGATGCAAATCCACTAATGGATGTTAGCGATCACATTTTCCATTAACTCTCTATTTCTTGCAATATGTATCAGAGATTGTATGTCGTTAATCCCTGTCCATTGCCTTATGTTTCGGAGCCAGGACATTTTCTTGCGTCCCATTCCTCTCTTGCCTTCAATTTTACCCTCGATTATAAGTTGGAGGAACTGGTATTTTTCATTTCGCATGATGTGACCTAGATACGCCGTTTTCCTTTTCTTGATGGTTTCGAAAAGTTGGCGTTCTTGGTTTATTCTTTTAAGGACATCTATATTTGTGATTTTCGCTGTCCATGGTATTTTTAGGATATGGCGATAAAGCCACATTTCGAAAGCTTCCAATCTGTTTATAGACAAATTAAGCAGGTTTAATTTATTTATGACAACTACAGACATAATATGCACTATTTTATTGACACTTTTAGTTGAAGAATCGATAAAACTATATCAAATGTATTAATCTCTAAAAATTTAAATTACAGTTCTGTCATAGCTTGTCACAAATGTCTCAATTCGAGTCTATGTTTCCTTCTAAAACATGGCGATCGCGTGCTGAAAAACTTCAAAGGTGGCATCTGAGAGTGGGCATTCTGATTGTTTATTATTCTGTGGCTTGGATGAAAATGAAAAATCTATGTCAGAGATATACACACCATAATCAGTTTGTATTTCCTGATTAATTTCGCATTTTGATGCAACTGAGAAGAGAGTGCGTGGCCCTTCGCCGGCCCTTGACAAGGGCGAGAATACGTCGGAGCGCGAAAGAGGTGGAATGTGTCGATACGTCTTACCGTGCGAAGAAGAAGGAGTTGAATTGGAGGATCCGAGCCGAGAAGAAGAGACACTGGAGGGTACTGTGTGATAAGCTGGACGAGGACATCTAGGGTGTAGGGTATAATATCGCAATGAAGCATTTCGACGCCTGTGCTCCGTATGGTATGCCATTGGACCAGAAGCTGGACATAGTCAGCGAACTGTTTCCACAAGGACGGTGGCATGGTGTGCGGAGAGACGTCGAGGCTGAGTGTGGGATTCCGTTTATTTTGGATGAATTGGCTGTGGCGGTGAGTTCCCTTAAAGGCGGAGCCTTATGTATCCAATTTCCGACATCCGACATACAAAAATCGTATAGTTTCGTAGTTGCTATTTGGAAGCTAGTCACATGGATGCTATTGTCGGATACGAAAATCCGTATAAACTGTTAACTGTCAATTTTTTGTTTATTGTTTGGATGTTTGGTGGTTTGGCTGGTAATTGCTGTTTTACCACTTTTGCTTAGTAATAAAACAGCAGAAGGGATTATTTCCGCATGGTATATAATCCCTTCTCCTGCTTTCAATTACTCAGTTTATTATGGATAACGAAGAAGAAACTATATGTAACTTATGAAATATGTAATTACGCATTCTAAGGTAATTGCAAATATTTATCAACATCATTTAACTTCATTTCCTACAAGAGTGCAATATATTATTAAAAGCCCCTTGTGACATTTTTTACTGAAATATTTAACTAACCCAATATTTTCTTTGTCGAATTGTATGTTTTGTTTTTTTTTGCGAATTAAAAAGAAGCAGACATAATAATAGCGTTTTATTAACTTTACGAACATAGCTTCTTCGATTAATTCATGTTTCAATAAATTAAATGTACAGATGTTAAACTATTGGAATACAATTAGGTTACAAAACATCCCTTTTGTCGGAAAAAGGTAAAATAATTTTATCTTTATCCGATGTCGGAAGCGTAGTTAAAAATTTCGGATGAAATTCGGCGCGAAAATATTCTGATTCGATTCTGACCAATGAGAATACTTTCGGATCATCGTGTCGTCGGAAATCGGATGCATGGGACTCCGCCTTAAGTCTGGTATGGTTCCCGGTCTAGATGGTGTCCCACAGATGTGTCCTCATGCCGCCGGAGCACATCGGTCACCGCATCCACTGTACTTTTACCCTTGCAGAAACCATATTGTATCGGAAACAGGCCTCCAGACATCACAATCACCTCCTCGATACGCGAACGTAGCATTCTCTCATACAGCTTTCCGATACAAGGAAGAAGGCAAATAGGACGATATTTTCCTGCCTTGAAATTAGGCAGGAGCTCGAGCCTCGAGATTTTCCAGGGATCCGGAAAATATTACGCGGCAAGAAGAGCATTCATGTGATCCATTGGGGTTGATCATCGATTGGTCATCCTAATTCTCTTTGACGTCTGAAATGCTTTTATTACATTGCAGTGGGGTCACGTAATAAGCTCTTTGGAAGCAAGGAACTGTCCTGGGTATCTGAGGAATGTGGTCGGTGATTATCTTTCCGAGAGGAAGATTGTGGTGGAAAATGGTGTAATGGTGTATGTAACGGCTGGGGTCCTGCAGGGCTCCGTTCTGGGTCCGACACTGTGGAACCTGTCGGGGGTCTTAAATTGCGAATATGGGGAGGGTGTGACCACCTTTGCATTCGTGGACGCCTTTGCTATGCTGGTGGCTGCACGGGACAGGGAGGAACTCTTGCTTCGGATTACGCGTGCGTGTGTCCTAGTTGAGGATTGGATAAGTGAGCATGATCTTTCTCTCGCAGAGGATAAGACGGAGGCTGTAGTACTCAGAGGCTACAGAAAGAGAGATAGGGTTGAATTTGAGTGCGCGGGAGCGAGAGTGACGCCCAAAAGTACGTTAAGTATTTGGGAGATACTCACCACCAGGGTCGGAGTTGGGGGGAACATTTGAGGGGGGTGACCCGCAGAGCTGTTCAGAGAATGGCTGCGCTGGGGAGGATAATGCCTAATATCGGTGGTCCCAAATCCGAAAGGAGAAGGGTGCTCTACGGTGTTGTGCAGTCTGTCGTCCTCTATGCGGCCCCAGTCTGGAGTGACGCGGTAGAAATACCAACTTACAAGAGGCACATGGTACACGTGGACAGAACTAGTCTGCTGCGGGTAGCATGTGCCTACAGGACTGTGTCAGCTGCCGCTCTGTGGGTTATCACCGGCTGTGTTCCTTTACATGTGCTGGCAGGTGAAAGGGCAAGGATTCACGCGCGGAACATTGGAGAGCGAGAAATGAATGAGATAAGACTGGCCGAGAGATTAGTTTTAATCGGAAAGTGGCAACAAGAGTGGGATTACTATCTAAAGCAAATGCTCACAGGCCATGGCTGCTTTCGCAGCTACCTTTTCAGGTTTAAGAGGGCTCAGTCCGATCAGTGCCTCTACTGTGGTTTCTCGGATAGTGTAATACATACGATGTTGGAGTGTGAGCGTTGGGCGGATGAAAAAAAGAAGATTGTAAGAGAGTGTAACTGCAGAATGTTTGATTCCGTGAGAGAAATGGTGGAGAAATTGATGAGGGATGAGTGGTGGTGGACACGGATCCACAAATTTGTCAGAGAACTGCTCTATTCAAAAGAACGAGAGGAGAGGGAACTCGCAACAGAATTCTAAGGCAAGCGAGTAGCACCTTGGTAGGGTTCGGACTCTCGCAGGCCAAAATAAGAGTAAGTGAGAGACAAACGACGCAAGAGAGATGACAGCCTCGCTAAGGCAGGGGGTTGAAAGTCCTTGGTGGTTTGTGTGGGTGTGGTTTCCTGGAGGAACGTGTCGGAGAAAGAATGGAAATCGGGTGATAGCAGGGCATCAGGAGAGATGTATGCCTTTACTGGCCCTTCCATCCTGATGTCTGGTGTGACAGAGGAGAGGATTTTAGTTTAAAAGGTCTAAATTCCTTGGGCATCTCGCCCCTGTACAGCTTCGCTAGGGTATTAGGAACCCAACACTACCTGTGTGAGTCACAGGTGTCTGTATGCAGATTTTCTTTTTTCTCTTTAAAGATGTAAAAAAAAGTAGTGGTAACTGTATGCCCCGACTTAGGCAAACAGTTACCACCTTATTAATTGCTAATTGCTACTATTTATGAAGTACTTATATTTATTGATCATCGAAGCTAGCTTGGACACAGAATAATAAACAATCAGTTTATTATTCTGTTTATTATTACGCGTATCTCGTTCGTGCAGACGTTCCGCCATGTTTTAGAGGGAACCAGTGCTGTTTAGTGACATTTTATCTGGTACGCATAGACAAATTAACCAGGTTTAATTTATTTACGGCAACTATAGACATAATATGCACTATTTTATTGATACTTTTAGTTGAAGAATCGATTAAACTATTTCAAATGTACTAAATTATTAATCTCTAAAAATTTAAATTACAGTTCTGTCATAGCTTGTCACAAATCTCTCAATTCGAATCTATGTCTCCTTCTAAAACATGGCGATCGCGTGCTGAAAAACTTCAAAGGCGGCATCTGAGAGTGGGTATTCTGATTGTTTATTATTCTGTGGCTTGGAAGAAAATGAACAATCTATGTCAGGGATATACACTCAATAAACAGTTTGTATTTCCTGATTAAGTCCCGATGCATCAGTGTAAACAAAAATATATTATCTAGACAACTTCTCAGTTACTATTTTAAATATTATATTTTGATTGATACCTGTTTATTAACGTTTAATTGAACTATGGGGATCCTTAGACAAGAATCTGTCTATCCTTGACTAAGTGGGGATCTGACTATAATATGAGGTATGGAGGTGTCATAATTTTTTATGAAGTCAGCTATCACATGTTATGTGAATTATTTTTTATACGGTTTTAGATAGTCTAATGTTTCTACCAAGTATGGATGCTCTTTCTGTCTCCAGTAAAAGTTATGATTACATGTCTGGTTTACTTCATGTGTTGACTCCAACAGTGGATGCTAGCTATAAATTTTTGACATGAATTTTTTTGCTCGAAATCTTCTAAATTCTATGGTCATCTCTCCTGTTTCTGCTAACATGGCTATAGCGGGGTTCGACTTCATACATTCTAGAATTAGCCTTAGTACTTGAAATTTTAGATATGGTGTCTAGTTTTTGTAGAGTTTGCTTAGATCCCACCAGTTCATAATAGGATATTAGCAGTGTTGTAAAAGGGTACCTACCCCACCAAACTCTACAGAAGGACCTCATTACCTTGATTCCTTTACTGGCTTTACTTTTAATGTTGTCAATATGTGGGTTTCAATTTAAATTGTTTATATTGTTCTGAAGCTATTTTCTTGTGTCATTTTAAATTAATTACTATTTAAATGGAAATAAGCCACAATTAAAGGTTAAAGTACTGTAATGTAAGCGTAGCAAGTGAGTGAGAAGTTGGAATAAAGGGATAATGGAATAATAAGTAGCATAGAAAAGATAATAATTATTCGAGATAATTATTATATATTCCAAATTAAATAAGGGATAATTAATACAGTTAACTTATACATTTAAATTATACAAAGTATAACAATTGACCTAGTTATTGCATTGTTTGATAATTGTTTAAACGTATAAAAAGCACGAAACACCCATGACCCAAATAGGCAGCAATAACGCCAAACTACAACTCGGCGAAAACGTAACCTTGGACTACAACCGGTCAACTAGGACACCATTTGATAAAAACCGAACCAAGTAATGAGTAGTCATTAGTAGTGATAACGGGGGCGCCGTAACTGCCCGCCGAGGGCAGTGATCGTCGGACGCGATAGCGTCCCGTACGCGATCAGTACGAGACAGTCGGTGATTTTCCGGGGGCCGGGTATCTTCTGTCAGAATTCGCGTGTAGTCCGGTTATTGTGGCAGCTCGAAAGTTCGCAACCCTCAACTGACCGAGTTCCAGAAGACTGAACGTGTCGTGGTTGAAGCCCTAATATACACATAAGGTAACAGATTTCTTATACTAACCTGTGTAATTATATTTGTACCTCTGTCAACTTTTCACTATCTTGCTACATCGTCTCCCGACGCGCAGAATAACGTGTTAACGATTTGTATTAGGAACTTCAGGGTAGATTCAATATATTGTTGACTCTAATATGGTTTTTTTTAATGTTCCTTCGTCCGACTCACTAGAGACTAGGAGAACACGAGAATTCTGCGTATACATATCTCCGGCTTCAAAAGTAAGCCCATAACCTCTACTCTTTACAGGACCTGAGACCGAGGAGTTCTTACCCCTATCCCGAAATCCCTTATCTTCTCGTAAATCCACGAAGACGAGCCAGCCCTCCAGACCAGTGTGACCAGTATTCCTTGCAGCCGCTCGCAGGGTTAGCATCCCTTGAGGATCTATTGTATTTTACATTTGGTGACAGTCTTTACAGGACCCTATACATAGAAGTCCTTAATCCCTCTCCACTTCTCGTAAATCTGTAATAGATTATTACATTGGTGACAGCTAAGGGCCTTCACTGAAGCGGCCGAACCGTTGCAAAGGCAAGGACTCGCTGGAAACGAAAAGAAAAAAGTATAATAGTTACTATCGTTTAAAGTAACTTGCTACAGTTTATGTACCAGGGAAAGTGCAAATTGGACAGGAAGACCTAAGGGCCTTCACTGAAGCACTGAATCGTTGCTAGGGCAAGGACTCGCTGGAGACGGAAAATTCATAGTTAGTTACTATCGTTAAAGTAACATTATGGAACTTTATTTATGTATTTATGGAACGTACTCTGAATGTAGAAGAGTTTAAGCCAGTTTCTTTGCTTGAGACAAAGAAGCAGAACCATAAAGAAGAAAGAATAATCAGAGGACACAGGTGGGATGCCACAGAAATAGAGGCATATCTCACACAGCATAAGAAGATGAATACAGTGCCAGAAGTATATTTGTTTACAGGAATGTGGGCAAGCTGTATATGGTTCGACCTTAAGGGGTGAAACTTACGTCAAGTAGGAGGCTGCTAAGGGGATAATCTAGGGTGGTACTAGAATCCCAACCCGCTAAGAGTCCCGCGGCTCCAGCACGACAATACAGTATCTACAGGATGTAATAAAAACGCAAAACGAATCTGGAATTGTGATTTTCGTTAATAAAGTAAATGGAAAAGTGAAGAAAAAGAAGAGTTATAATTAATACCTTCCACATGTTACAGGAAGGATATGGAAGAATAAATAGGATATATAGTACAGAAATATAGGAGAAGATTATTTCTGGAACGAATTAGGAATAAATATTGAGAAATATGTGAAATGTGAAGAGATGCGACGACTGCCAGGGGCACGGGCATGAGAGCAAAAATGAGAAAAGTTATAGGAAAATATGGAAATAGGAAACCCATGGACAGGGACATGGATGAAAAATAAAAAATGTATAAGAAAACACAGGGGAATAAGAAAGAGGAAACCCATGCACTTGGACATGGATGAAAATGGAAAAAGCGTATAGGAAAATATAGGGACAGGAAACCCATACGTAAGGATATGGATGAAAAATGAAAATAGTGTATAGAAAAACACAGGAGAATATAAATATATAAAATTTGAATTTGAGAGAATTGAAGATGGAGATAAGGTATATCTGAGAGACTTAAGTAGCACGACAGGTCTTTCAAAGAAGTTACAGAAAAAAAATGGTACTATCCATACCATTACAAATTATAGAAAAAGTTGGACCAGTGACGTATTCAGTAAGTACAAAAAAAAAAGGAAAAAATAGACAGGTAGTGCACGTCAACAGGTTAAAGAAATATTACGAGAATAAAACAATGGAATACTCCACAGAGGAAGAAGAAGAAATAGGAGAACCAGAACAAGAAGAGACGGAAGAAGAAAGAGTTGACCCGTCTAAGGTGGCAACACTGCCATTATGGGAACCAGGAACCCCAATTAACAAACCGCAGAGAAGAAGAAAAGGAAGTCAGGGAGACACCAGCCAACCAAAAAGATCAGAACGAATAAAGAATAGACTAGGCAAGATGCCCGAAAGAAAATGCTGCGGCATATTCCACAAAACGAAAAAGAAAGGATGGAATACATACAACAGAATAATAAATAAGAACGAGACAGCAATAGTAACACAGAAGGATGAGAACACAGACATGTTTTTCGATGCAATAGATGAATAGCGAAAAATATCAAAACAACTATAAGAAAAGTTGAAAGCTTGGTATTACAAGAGACGGCCGCTCGAATAATACCAAAATTTTAACAAGGAACGAAAGACAAAACACAGGTAATATAAGCATTTATAGTTAAATATTAGCACAGTTCAATGAAAACAAATATTTTTGAAAACATAATAGTTGATCTTAACTAAAAAACAAGTTTTAAGAAAGAGAAATAAGTAAATTAATTTAAAGTTTATAGGGGTCTAAGCTGCTGTTGATTAGTAAGAGCTGGATCGGTAAGATACCCTACGCCAATCCTTTATTGCTATGTCAAAACTGATTGACAGACTTGAATTCCTATCAACTAAAAAGGTAGTATAAAGATTGAGTCAGAGCACAGGTAAATAAACAACTAATAAAGGTCAAGTTTAGAAAACGTAACAATTAATTAAAAAAATAAATATTGTAGTTTATAACAGACACCAAGAGTTCATTATATCAGTCAGTATCAAATTTCATCAACAATGTGAGTATATAAAAAAATTCAGCCCTCAGCAAAACGTAGTTTAATAGCCTTAAAACATAAATATCATAACACTGAAAACAGGTCATTGTGTTTGACGAGAAATCAAAATAAATTCCACGTTTGCATTATTTTAAAAAGATTTGGGAAAGAGTGAGAAATGATTACAATATTTTCTGACTCTTTATTAAGAATAAATATAGTAATTAAAATAGTTTTCAAATAAGGAAAATTCGTTACACATACGTAACTATATACAATAAGTGATGACAAGTTGAGAATTAAAAATATATGACTCTAATATACAGGGTGTATATATAACAGAAAGATCATATATATTATATTTTAATATTTAAAAAGTACAAGTCCCAATGATTAACATATTAATATTGGTTTAGATATCAATTTATTTATCAGTTTATAGGCAATAGGCATACTAATATGCAATACACTGTAGGTTAGTTTATAAGTCAGATTTATGTAAAGCTATCGCTAAAATTGTCTGCAGTAAGCAGCTATACATGTATTTATAGGTTAAGGTGCATTTGAGTTACGCGTAAAAAGTACTAATGCGAACTAAAGTCTGCTTACGGGAGTGCGATCGTTCGGGAAGTAATAACAGTGCGATTTGTGACACTGGAGAGACTCATCACGATGGAGAGACTCATGTTTCACTGTTTGATGTACAGCCACACGTCCATAGTCGACGGAGGACTAGACAACTACATCAAGAAGACAGGAGCAGAAAAATGCTGAAATATACACCGCTACCGATCGATACAACTCTACAAGAAGACGACAACGAAATCCACCTACGAGAAGGAGTAACATGCTCATTCATCAATAGGCAAATATACCTGGGAACAATACAAAGACAACAGTTGTGAAAGTCAATTGTCACAACTTTACAGAGGGCACGTTGAAAAGATCCCTAATAAACAATCACTAAAAGAATTGGTAATAGTAGAACAAAATAAAAACATATTTGCTCTAATGCTACACAAAAGGGCTATAATATGTAACACAGAAGTATGGCAAACAGAACACCCCTAATCCTAATAAATTTCCTAGTAAACACAAAATAAATCCTAGTACGCCATTCCTACCTCAAAACGTAGACCTTATGACCTACATCAATAGCAAATTCCTTTAGACCAAACAATCCTACCAAAGAGAAATAGAAAAGTTATACTTAGACACAGTACTGCGACGATGCCAAACAAAGAGAGAAATTTAAAAAACAAACAGATTACTAATGGCCCCATCCTTACCTAACGCCGTCAATCAACTCATGCAGAACAGGCCAGGGTACACATGCAGCAAACACATACCAGATACCAATGTAGCAGAAGTATAATGCGACAAAGCAAAGCAGTATCAACCTAAGACGACCACCCAGCAAGGACAGACCAATGGAGGCAGACAGCAGCAGTAACGCATCAATATAGTTAACTCGACACGTGGAATTGGCAAACGGACATTAAAACAGCCAAGACGACGCGAGTGAAGTGCGGATAATTCCCAAAGGGATACGCGATAAAGTGAACGCAAAACGCGAGTACAATCGTATAGAACAGTTAGAATACGCTTGTCGTAATGGACACATGTAATCACAAACAATTGTAATAAGTTAGGAAAGTTCTTTCACTTGTTAAGTTTCAATAAGATTAATACAAGATTAACTCAACTTGTCATACACATAGGTTTAATACGGGGGCAGCACGATACATTCGCTGACCACGGTACAATAGTCTATAAGAAACAGTAAATGATAAAATATAAATTGGGACTTATATAAAAAAAAATATATATAGTAGATATAAGTAATAATATGTAAGTAGAATAATTTATTGTTGGAAAAGGAAAAGGCCCCTCGGCCCTTTTCTTTTTTTGCGTAGGGAGTAATGTAATGTAAGCGTAGCAAGTGAGTGAGAAGTTGGAATAAAGGGATAATGGAATAATAAGTAGCATAGAAAAGATAATAATTATTCGAGATAATTATTATATATTCCAAATTAAATAAGGGATAATTAATACAGTTAACTTATACATTTAAATTATACAAAGTATAACAATTGACCTAGTTATTGCATTGTTTGATAATTGTTTAAACGTATAAAAAGCACGAAACACCCATGACCCAAATAGGCAGCAATAACGCCAAACTACAACTCGGCGAAAACGTAACCTTGGACTACAACCGGTCAACTAGGACACCATTTGATAAAAACCGAACCAAGTAATGAGTAGTCATTAGTAGTGATAACGGGGGCGCCGTAACTGCCCGCCGAGGGCAGTGATCGTCGGACGCGATAGCGTCCCGTACGCGATCAGTACGAGACAGTCGGTGATTTTCCGGGGGCCGGGTATCTTCTGTCAGAATTCGCGTGTAGTCCGGTTATTGTGGCAGCTCGAAAGTTCGCAACCCTCAACTGACCGAGTTTCAGAAGACTGAACGTGTCGTGGTTGAAGCCCTAATATACACATAAGGTAACAGATTTCTTATACTAACCTGTGTAATTATATTTGTACCTCTGTCAACTTTTCACTATCTTGCTACATCGTCTCCCGACGCGCAGAATAACGTGTTAACGATTGTATTAGGAACTTCAGGGTAGATTCAATATATTGTTGACTCTAATATGTTTTTTTTTTTAATGTTCCTTCGTCCGACTCACTAGAGACTAGGAGAACACGAGAATTCTGCGTATACATATCTCCGGCTTCAAAAGTAAGCCCATAACCTCTACTCTTTACAGGACCTGAGACCGAGGAGTTCTTACCCCTATCCCGAAATCCCTTATCTTCTCGTAAATCCACGAAGACGAGCCAGCCCTCCAGACCAGTGTGACCAGTATTCCTTGCAGCCGCTCGCAGGGTTAGCATCCCTTGAGGATCTATTGTATTTTACATTTGGTGACAGTCTTTACAGGACCCTATACATAGAAGTCCTTAATCCCTCTCCACTTCTCGTAAATCTGTAATAGATTATTACAGTACGTTTATTGACGTTTCAATTTCCGCTTCGGAAATCGTTCTCAAATACAAATATTAGTAAATTTTAATTAAATTACTTCGATTTCCGAAGTGGAAATTGAAACGTCAATTAACGTACTTTAACCTTTAATTGTGGCTTATTCCCATTTAAATAGTAATTAATTTAAATTGTTTGTATGGGATAATCTGATGCATGATACTAATATCTGGATACTTATGTATCTATGCTACTATAGTTTTTGCTTATCATTTATCGAAATTGAGAAATTGTATTCAGCCAGTTGTGTATGTCATCTAGGACAATAAAACTAGATCATCTGCATATGATAGTAGAGAATACATTTATTTAAAATTATGTCATAAATGGAGCTTCTACATCTTCTACATTTTCAACTTCTACATCATAAATGATGTAGCAGTTGAAAAGGAAGGGATTGAGAGGTGATCACTGAGGTAACCCTTTTGTTATGTAGCCTGACCTATAAGGCCAGGTTATGTGGTTATGTCTTTAATGATGACTTGAAGATGATTTTCTTCATTGTCTTTAATATATATTTTTCTATTGTGAAGAAGATTAAATACGATACTAATAAGTCAAACTGAAAGGTTATCCCAAGCATATGTTGACATGGTCATAAGCAGCCTTTATGTCTACGAAAACTCTAAGTACATATCTCTGATAGGGCTACTGGAATGTAGGTTATAAGAACTGCAATATTATTCTGAATTCCCATTCCTTCTCTAAATCCTGATAAGAAGAAATTAAATGTTTTTTGTTTCACTATCCACTCTAGTCTATTTTTTATAATCTGTTCCATTACCGTACCCGTACATGATAAAAGAGCTATTGCTCTGTAGATGTCTACTAGTTCCAGGTTTCTGATCGGTTCGAGAAATGCTAGTATGATTTGTGTTTTCCAGCTGTGAGGGATGGTCTTGCCTTTTAGTGTATCATTTTGTATGTTAAGTAAAGTTTTTTGTGTTTGACTGGTAGGTACGTTATCTTTGAATATATGATTGTGTCATTGCCAAATGCTGTAATTTTTGTATTCAGTACAATGCTGTAATTCGCTCATAGACAATGGTTTAGCTGTATGATTATTAATTCCTAATTTGAAATCTGGCAAAATATATGGCAAGCCGATAGATTTTCTAAGATGCTTTTACAAATTAGTTTGTTAGGAAATTTTTTACTGTGTGAGTATTGTGGGTTGTAAAATATTTTAATTGGAGCCCAAATATAGCTCATAACTGAGTTTCAATTCAGTGTTTCACCAAACCCTAATAGCATACGAACGTCCAGTGGACGTTCATAGTACGTTCTTCACTGACTTTCAGGACGTCTTTTATTGGTCCGAATATTGCTGTGCCAAAACTCCCAATCCTGAGCGGACATTCGTTGGACGTAAAGAGATGTTATCTGAACCTTTTCAGACGTTCGGTGGACTTCCTTGAAGGACTTTTAAGATATCCCTCGGATGTCTATTTTAGCGCTGAGAATTTACATTTGACGTCTAACACCATATCGTACGAAGTACTAAAAACGGCGTCATCCTGTTCATATTAGGAATGTATTTTGGGAAATAAATAATAATTTTTTTTGTTTAATTTTTTCTCATTAACTACTAAGAATTATAGCGACATAAGTTACATTACATTGCTCTACAAATATATTTAGGCACATTAAAATTACAACTGATGAAATAGACCTACATTCTTCAAAAAGTTTATAATATTTCACCGAATGAGTTCTTGTATGACCCACGTTATTTGTAGTATGACCCAGGCGTAACCAGTGAATTTTTACATGGTTCACACGACTTATATTTAGTTGTTTCCACGGTTTCATACTCGGTTTTATTGTTTTAAGTTTCTTTGCAGTCGTATTCCACTTGTTTTGCCACATACATATTATTTTATTTTTAATAACCGCTTTCATATCACTACTAATTTGCGCACTATTGTTGCTTCGGTGCTAGTCCATATATGCCTACGTGTTATGAAACCCATAATAATTTAATTTCTAATTGGCGAAGAAAAAATAATTCTGAGTATAACTGTTGGATGGTGTGGATGGAACTTAGAGAGTCTGTAATTATTATAACTTTGGAGTGATGAGTCGATTTTGCAAATCTTTTACTGCTCCCAAGATGGCGTACAGTTCGGCTGTAAGGATGCTATTAAAAGAAGATAATTGAAAAGTTTTAGCAGCGTTAGGAGATATTATTGATGCTCCAAGATGTTGGTCTGTTTTTGATTTGAGCCCTAATAACACATGTACGTCCAGTGGACGTCCATAGTACGTCCCTCACGGACTTTAAGGACGTCCCTCGAACGTCCGCTTTGGTCCTATTTACGTCCGTTTTACGTCCTATATTGGTTCGAATATCGCTGTGCCGAACGTCCTATGGACGTCCATTTTACATCCCGAGCGGACGTTAGTTGGACCGTTAATTGGACCTTAATCGGACGTCCATAATACGTCCGGAGAACTTACTTTACGAACTTTTGTGATGTTCTCGGACGTCTATTTTAGCGCTGAGAATATAAATTAGACGTCAACGTCATTGTATAAAGTACTAAAAGTGGTAACATCCTATGCATATTAAGAATGTATTTTAGGAAATAAAACGTAAATATTTAAAGGAACTTACATTTATTGTTACATTTATTTATATTTATTTATTATTAACAAACGGGACAAACCTACTGTCCAAATTATACAAAAATGCAATAATATGGAAATATAAAATAATTTTGAGTAATAAAAGTAATAAATAAACATAAATTGTTTAAAGGAACTAACATTTATTATTACATATATTTATTTATTAATAACAAAAGGAACAAATTCACTGTCAAAATTATACAAAAATGCAACATTATAGATATATACACAAAATTACAGACAAAAATAAAATATACAAGAATAAATAAGTACACATTTATAAAAAGTTTCATTTTGCATTTTAGTGCTTCAAATAGTAAAAAAAAGCTATTGATACAAAAGTTTCAGACCATACCTATGTGTGAATAATAATTAGTTCTGTGGTAAGGAACATGGAAATATAAATACACAGTTAATGGGGAGGAATATGAAAACAAACTAGCTGAAGCAATTCAGGAGATTGATTATTTTATGAACAAGTTTAAAAATAAAGATTAAAAGGTAACACTTTTGATAGAGAATCTAGATTTAAGAAATTGATCATACCAGAATAAGAATATAGTCTACACAATTTACAAGAACAGTAGATGCTTAGGTATAGACAAGCCAGTATAAATTTAATCGACATAAAAAATGTTTTTTAATGCAATTATAACATAATAAGTTTAAATTAGTAGAAGTTGACCAACTAGACAGTAAGTAAACCATGCTGACCAGTATGAAGCTGATTCTTCAGATTCACTGTCAAAAAATCAGTCAGTAAAGCCTCGAAAACTTTAGGAATAGTAAAAAGAATTATAATGGAACGATAATTAGGAATCGATGAGTTAATGGATGAATCAATGGAAAAAATCAATAAATAAATTGTGATGAAAAGTGACCCTCAGTCAGGGATTTATAAAAAAATAAGCCATAGAGGCCTACATAAAAAAATGCACAATTCCTTAAAAATACCTTATATTGGTATTAAGACACTGTAAGCATGCTAGAATGTCACAAATTTTAATAGTTAAAGAGTGAATATAGCTGTGACTGATATGGAATCTTTGACTACACTTGTCTACACAGGAGAAAGAAGGATTTTGAATACTGCCAAAGAACTTGACAAAATCGTTGAAATTGTGGCTCACTAAAAACAGATTCATTCAACTTCCCTTATCCATTCCCATTCTGATTTACCTTACAAGTGTGTGGTCGGCAGACAAAAGCAGACAAGTCAATTGTTGAGTTTTAAAGTTGAAATCATAAGTATGAAAACGATCAATACTAAATTTAACTTTGTCTGTTTTATTTTAGCAGTAGATAAAGCTTTAGGTACCTATTTTTAATAAATAAAACAGACTCAAAAATTAACTGTTCTTTTCTCTGCACCAACCACACAATTATTTAATCATTACAATATTAATCTTATTTGCTAATGCAACATGCAAATTAAATTTTATCTTCCTTCTCTTTAGATCTCAGATATTTCTTTATCAAGTTTCAATTTCCTTCTCCGTGGCAACGTTGGTTTTGGAGTTTTTACAGGCAGCATCTGAAAACAAAATTAATGTACTATAATGTAATGTAATAAATACTAAAACAAACTAATTTTAGATTTAGTTTATGATACTTTGCTTATTGTGAATAAATCATCATTCAAAGGCGTAAAATTAAACACATGAATTTCAAGAGCTGTAGTTTTAATGAATCTCACCTGAGCTAGAAGAATACCAACCCAACCATTGGTATTTATTTCTAATGACCAAATGAGCAGTAATTACACTTTAATACTTAAAAAACAAAAATAACAATGTATAAATAAAATATACAGTCAACAACAAACCTTCATCTCATATAGCTAGCTGTAGTTCTTAAAGCAATATCATTGCCCAACCTGAACATTTGTGAAATGGTAAAATTTGCCGTCTAAATTACATATAAGACACAGTTAACCATATGCTTCATCGGTTGTATGTAGCTACTTAAGTAATAGTGTCAATTCTCAAATGTACCTTAGATTGATTTATGTTTACAAGTTACAAATCTTTTAAAATCAGTGCTATATGTGTGTCTTCAAAAGCTTTATATTGCTTTTTCCCAAGCCAACTATATTTTCCTTGAATTTTATTGCAGATCAGCTTCTTATAGCTTCTCCTAACAAATTCGTTTATGATCTCCTCACCAATTTTGGAAAGCTCATTATCCTAAAATATTAATCAATATGTAACAGTAATCTAACTACCCCATAAACTTGATCATCCATGATTAATTATTTTAGCTTAAAATATCTAATAAAAAAACAGCTTCTGTTAAAAAATCAATCAAATATTCATTTGCAAATTTTGGTTTCTCATATCCATGGTAAATGCCTATTAAATTTACAATTTTAGGATATATTAACAAATTATACAAAAACGGATAAAACTGACTACTAAAACTCTTTTTTAGTGGGATTCCATCAAAATTTACACAAATTTCTATAACATTGTTTTATTGTGAATAATTTATAAAAATACCTTTGAAATTTGAATAATATGGATCAGAGTATTTATTCTCTTTGTGAAGCAAGAAGGGTTCTAGAATCTGCACTTAAATGAGAAAGATCAGAAACTTCTTTATGAATTTTCAATAAATCACACACAAAGTCCAGTTGCATAACTTTTTAAAAACATCTCGATAAGGTTTTCCAGAATTCTCGTTACAAGCATGTTTAGACCCTTCTTCAGTTTCATTGAAAAAAAAGCTTTGTAACGGATAATATATTAATAAAAAGTTTAAATCGGAAGTATTGTAACCTAAACTACATATTTGAACTGAAACTCTCATCAAAACGATCAGTTAGTGATTCCGAAGAAGATAGAATATCGGGGTTATTAATATTTTCAACAATATTCTCTACGTTTAAGAAAAATTACACTTACCTTTTTGTAATAAAATTAAAACCAAATTTGGAAATAACCTAATAAAAATGGTACCACACCTTTAACAATATACTATAACCAAAGCATGCATAAAAAAACACCAATGCACTGTACACTGCTTAAATAGAGTTCTTTTATTTCTTTTATTAAAGCAATAATAATAAAGAAAAATATTTGATAATAATATGATTAAACTGTGCCATTTGTTTACATAGGTATGACAATGACAATTAATATCATCAATCATCATTATTTTTTATTATTTTGTCCAGTCGGCACTCCGGCAGCCAGAGTATATACCACCACTTGTTTTAGATGTAGAAAACTCCAATCCTATGGATTATGACCAGCAAACTACGCTATCTAGTGAAGTTTGAATATGTTTTTGGGTAGATGTGATATTTTTCCCTTTAGCAAATATAACCAGATCATCAGCATAAAGTCTTCCTTTTACTAGTGGGGACCAGTAATCTAGAATATCATTTATAGTAATGCCTCGTGCAGATTAATTAAATTCTTTAAGTGCATCGTCTAACTCTGTTTTTGTAAATAGGTTATTTATTGAGTTGTGTGTATAATCATCGTAATCCATTAATTCTTTTTCTTTGATGTATTTTGTTTCCAGGGAGGCATCACTATAGTTGTCACCTGAATTATTTTCATATTGGTTTGCTAATATTTCCGTAATTTCTGCTGTGTTTGTTATTATTTTTCCATTTTGTGTTAAGAATGGAATTTTGGGAGTATATTTCCTTTCTGTAACTTCTCTGACACATTTCCAAACAAAAGATGTTAGTGTTGAACTATTTATTAGACTAACAAACTTTTTCCACGATTATTTTATACCATTCCTTTTGAACCTATTGAAGGCAGATTTGTTTGCTTTTATAGCTTGTTAATATTTTTCATTACACCATGGAAGTGGGATATGCTTATTGTTTGTTTTTATTACTTCGATGTTTTTATTTAATGTAGAACAGAATATTCTTTCATATAAGTCTGTAATTTCCTTTTTTCTTATAGATTGTATTTTGGGTTCTATTGAAATTTGAAAACTGTACCAGTTGGCATTTTTGATGTTTCAATTAGAAATATTTAAACTATCACTTTTTTATTAATCTAATTTATTGTCTTTATTTATTATCAAAAGTTCTACATTTATAACACTTACAAGTTTTTTTAAGTCTTTATTTGTAAAATATAACTAATTTATTTCACACTAATAATTATATAATTTATTTACATTACAATACGTGCGTTACATTTAAAAACTCGACGCGGTATTGTGCCCCACACAACGAAAATTCCGCTATATATACCAAACACAGTTAATCGAGAATTCCAGCGATTCCCCAGAGTCGAAGGTCACTCGGAAGGCTTTTTATTCGACCTTCTTCTGGAAACTTCAAATCGTCAGAGACCGGACAGGTATTACCTGAAATTTCTGCCAGCTGTTTTGCATCGGAGAGTCGTACAATCTAGAACATATCAGAATTCAAAAGAATATTTATGAGACAAATTTATCGTAACATAGCCCCTCTCTTAAAAGATGGTTTCTCCTGAAACCTTGTCGGGAATGGAACTGGTATGCTGGTATCAGCAACTGGACCCTCTTTTACAACTTTCAGTTGTATAAAAATGACAAGAAACGGTTTTCTCTCCGCACGAGTAAGTATGCGGATTGCAACAGACTAACACCTGGACTTCGGTGTCTTTAAAGATCTCCTTCACCATATTTTGGATAACCCTCCAATCTAATTGGCGGCACTCCAACTTTGGCATGGCTAACTTTTGCACGTTGGAATCTAGTACGTGTTCTCTCAATTGAAGTAAGGCTTCCCATACATCTCGGTAGGTAGGTTAGTCACGGGCAGTGTCTTTTGTTACCAGGTAGAAAACGTAACGTGATGCATCTTGGAGTTTCAAGGTTTTCCCAGGAGCTGGCACTTGGCATTAAAGTTTTGCAACTCGACCAAACTTCCTTCGAAAGACGGATGGCAACCCTGGTGCGTCTTTGATACTGGCCGTAATGGGAAGGGCCAGTGAGGAGTCATCTGGAAGCACGATTCTGCCTTTCTTCAGTGGTAACACCATGTTTTGCTTTAACGGTACCTCCATGGCACCCATGAATTCCTCAAACGTGAGGTCAGACACATCTTAGATTTGATTTGCTTCCACTTCATCGGCTTTCCCCTCGGAATCTTGCTTATTCGGTAGATGACATCATTGATCTTCTCCATAATGAGGTATGGACCTTCCCAAAACTGCTGCAACTTTGGAGAACAACCTTTTCGCTTCTTGGGATTATAGAGCCAGACTTTGTCGTTCTTCTTAAAACACCCCTTTTAGGCTTGCGTATCGTACGGTTTCTTCATTCGGTGACTAGCGATCTGAAGATGGGAACGGACCAACTCGTGTACGTTGTTCATTCTTCTTCGTAATTCGATCACATAATCTTCACCTGCTACATCTTCTCCAGGTCGACACCCAAATTCTAGATCACAAGGTAGTTGCATCTCGCGTCTGAATAGGAGTCTGGCTGGTGTTTGGCCTGTTGATTTGTTAACAGCAAATCTGTAGGCCATTATGAAGAACGGAAGATACTGAATATCTTTGTCAAATACTTGCCAACTGTCCTATATATCCGTTCTACCATACCATCCGAGTGACATATTCCTTGGAATAGATGGCTTTCGAAGTTCCTGTCTTGGTCACTATGGATCTCCAAAGGCACTCCAAATTGGCTGATATATTCTTGGATCAACTTATCTGCAATGGTGGCGGCTTTCTGGTCTGGAAGTGCGTCAATCTGGACCCACTTAGTAAAGTAATCCATTACTACCAATACGTACTTACCTCCATTTTAACTTTCTGGAAATGGCCCAGCAATGTCCAAAGCTATTCTTTCAAACAGGCTTCCAACATTATATTGTCTCAAAGGAGCTCTTTTTCGGTAAGGCCCGTTACTCGTAGCACAAATAGTACATTTCTTACACCAGTCTTTCACGTTGTTGGAACTGTTCATCCAATAAAACCGTTCTCGAATTCGCTGAAGGGTCTTCTTTACACCAAAATGCCCTCCTGATGGACTCTCGTGTAACTGATGAAGTACTTTGGCTATTCTGCTGTTTGGGATCACCAACTGTCTTCTCTTCTCTGAACCGTCATCATTTTTTAGTACTCGTTTGAGCAAGCTATCTTCCATGATAAATGAGTCCCACTGAGCCCAATACGTCTTAACTACTGAGCATAGGTTTGATATTTCTTGCCAAGGTGGTCGATGGATTTCCTCTTTTCATTTTCGAATTTTCTGTACAAATGGATCTCTCTCTTGTTCTTACCTTATCTTGGTAGGCAGCCAGTCGTCGTTACCCATCGTTATTCTTAGCCCTGCTGCTTCCTTAAATTCCATTTTGTTGCAGTTGGAACACTCTGCTGGGCATGGCCTTCTGAAAAGAGAATCAGCGTTTCTGTGGCTAACTCTGGCCCGGTGCTCAATCTTGAAATCGTATTCTTGGAGTCGTTCGATTCACCTGATTGTCTGATATTCTGGATTCTTAAACTGTATCAACCACTTAAGAGCAGCATGGTCGGTTCAGATTAAAAACTTTCTTCCACAGAGGTATTGATAGAAGTGCTCTACTGATTTGACTGCTAGATGTTCTCTTCTCGTGACGCAATAATTCCGTTCAGGTTTTGAAAGAACTTTAGTAAAATATCCAGGAACTCGTTCCTGTCCTCCTTGAATTTGAGACAGTACACCTCTAATTCCCACATAACTTGCACCTGTATCTAAGATGAACTCTCCTTCTGGCAGTGGATACCCTAAAATTAGTGCTGTTATTAAATGCTTTGTAAGGTCTCAAAGGCATTTTGGCAGTCTGTATCCCAGCGGTAATCTCTTGCTTTCTCTGTGAGTCACGTTAATAGCTAGCGATATCTGCAAACTTCTTAATAAACGTCCGGTAGTAAGTAAATAGTCCAAGAAAACTTCTCATTTGATGTTTGTCAGTTGATTCGGTCCATTCTTTAATGAAATCGATTTTTGCCTTATCCACGGCCACTCCTTCTTTACTGACTATATGACCCAGATAATGAACTTTACCTTGAAAAAGCTGGCACTTCTTGGGGTTTAACATCAATTGGGCAGCTTTAAGTTGATTAAAAACGTTTTCTAAATTCTTCAGATGTTCTTTAAATGTCTTCCCAAAGACGATTATGTCATCTAGATAAACTAAGCGTGTTTTCCAAGATAAACCTCTCAACACATTTTCCATAAGCCTCTCAAAAATCGCAGGAGCATTACAAAGTCCTAATGGCATAACGTTGAATTGCCACAATCCAGATCCTGTGGTGAAGGCTGTCTTTTCTTTATCTACCGAGTCCATTTCTACCTGCCAGTATCCGATACTGCCGAAGAAATTTCATTAATTTCCTTTTCTTAATCTAATTTAGAGACTCTCCAGTAACTGCAACTATTTGGTCGAATTTGTCGTTGAAATTATTAGGTGTTATCGTCTGACGGATTATGGATGTCACAGGTACACAAATTCCTACTTTTGTCTTTTTCGTGATGGTTACTGGATAGTCATTGACATTGATAAGTCTCACAGGTATTTTTTTAGCCGAAGTCACCAATTCATTTTCAATTATGATTCCTTGGCCAACCTCATCGCCATGGTTCCAAGGCTCCATAGCTAAGCGTCCAAGCGTCCATAATTTACTGTAACCGCGCTACTATGATCGTTCCACTTCTCTCAGGCACCACTGTATCTTCTTTAACAGCTGCTTGCACAGTGTTGTTATCATGTGGATGAAGAAATACCTCCTCGGTACCAACTGATTACCTTATTCTTAAAATCCAATTGGAATCCATGCATATTCATTACGTCCATTCCTAATATAACATCCTCTTCGATGTCAGCAACTATAATAGTATGGACGAACTTTTCTGCTCCAATTCCCAATTGTACCTGGATTTCTCTATAAATGTTAGTATTTTCACCTGTAGTGGTTCGAAGACGCAACGTCATTATAACAGCAAAAACAGGAAACGGCCAATTATCTCGTAAATTGCTAGTTATAATTGTACAAAATTTGAGGTACACCTATTTTGGGATACGGAGATTCCATATTTGATATTTGCAATGTTGCCAGATTTGCCGTTTAAGTATCTGATATTTTTAGTAACTTTGGTTTTTCAAATGCATCACCCTGTATATTCAGTACGAGTTCAACTAAATGGAATATTCTATTCAATACGAGTTCAACTAAATGTAACACTTATGATTTTTTATAGTCTGGAAGGTCTTAAATACATAAAACAGAAGTCTGCCAACGCCTAATTGTTTCAATAAATTTTTTGATACTAATTATTTTCAACTACCTTAAAACGTAACAATTGATAGATTAAACCATTTTTTAACAATAGTTACGTTATTAAGTGTTCAAAATGTGCTCAATTTGTGAGTTGACAGTACCCTAATCGATGGTAGAATGCGTCTACCACATTTCTCCATGATTGTCTAGAAATTATTTGAGATTAATTGATAATTCGTTGCCTTTGTTCTGCAAGACTTGGCTGGTTAAGTTTGTAAACTGAATTTTTCAAGTATCCCTAATAAAAATAATCTTTAGGATTGAAATTGGGTGAACGTGGAGCCCATTCAATTCTACCTTGTCTACTAATAATCCGTACGATAAGTACGGAAAATATCTTATCTAAATAACGCCGAACATTTACACCAACTATCTGACGTTAAATTTCCTTCAATAAAAAATGACCCAATTGACTAAGTACCTACTATACCTGATCATACATTTAATTCTTGTGGTCTGGTATGGTTTTCACGCATTCAGTGTGAATTTCATACGAGTTCAAGTATTCAATACGAGTTCAAAAATATGTAACACTTATGATTGTATGTAGTCTGGAAGGTCTTTAATATATAAAACAGTGCAAAATATGTAGATTTTAATAAATTTAAATATTTAAATGTAGAATGCTGTGATATTGACATTTGTTCACGATTTACATTACAAACGAAAACTGACAGTAGTTGTGTTTCGAAAAGTTCTGCAATTTAAATTGCTTCTCTAAAATGCCTTTCTCTAAACCGTTCTCCTATTCATAAGGCGACGGTACAAAAAACTGTAAAACAATTTGAGAAATCTGAAGAAGGTAAAGATAGATGAAAAGAGAAAAGTTTTGTTGAAGATCCACATACATCCTCAGGCAGGATTGCACAAGAACAAGATGACTTCGATCTTAGATTAGAGTTTACTGATGTAATGATGGATAAAAAATTATTAAAATTTCGTTAACTATGTTTTCCGATGAAGCAATCTTTACACTGTGTGGAAGTGTAAATCGACACAATTTAAGGTACTGGAGTGACGCAAATTCACACTGAATGCGTGAAAACCATACTCAACGACCACAAAAATTAAATGTATCGTCAGGTATAGTACGTACTCAGTCAATTGGGCCATTTTTTATCGAAAGAAATTTAACGTCAGATAGTTGGTGTAAATGTTCGGCGTTATATAGAGGAGATATTTCCCGGACGATAAATTGGTAGACAAGGTAGAATTGAATGGCCTTCACGTTCACCCGATTTCAATCATAAAGATTATTTTTATTAGGATACTTGAAAAATTCAGTTTACAAAACTTAACCAGCAAGTCTTGCAGCTCTAAGGCAACGAATTATCAGTGAATCTTGAATTGTTTCTAGACCATCATGGAGAAATGTGAAAGACGCATTCTACCATCGATTAGGGTACTGTCAACTCATAAATTGAGCACATTTTGAACACTTAATAACGTAACTATTGTTAAAAAATGTTTTAATCTATCAATTGTTACGTTTTCATGTAGTTGAAAATAATTAGTATTAAAAAATTTATTGAAACAATTAGGCGTTGCCAGACTTATGTTTTATGTATTTAAGACCTTTCAGACTACATAAAATCATGAGTGTTACATATGGTTGAACTTGTATTGAATATGAGATTTCAATAATAACTAAATATACAGGGTGATGCATTTAAAAAACCAAAGTTACTAATAATATAAGAGAAACGGAAATCTGGCAACATTGTAAATATCAAAAGTGGAATCTCAGTATTCCAAAATAGGTGTACCTCAAATTTTGTACAATTATAACTAGCAATTTACGAGATAATTGGCCGTTTCCAGACTTTTGGGCCACTCTATATTTATTATTATATATACTTACATTATATATATATATATATATATAATATATATATATATATATATATATATATATATATATATATATATATAATATATTATTGTATACAGATTGAACCAAATTAAAACAGAACATACAATTTAATACATGTGTGTTTGAACTGCATTTGAAATAGTGGACCAATATAAAACTCGGACAAAAATAAATCCATACCTAGGTATAGACATTGTATAAAATATCGTTCAACTATCTGTCTCACAACAATGTTGTTTGCATAAGACGGGTTTGTCTAAGGAAACGATTATAGTTCAGGAAATAAAGCTCGAAAATAGTTAAAACCTCGCAATTTTTTCGTCCTGCATGTATCCAT
This sequence comes from Diabrotica balteata, assembly GCA_918026665.1. Classification (NCBI taxonomy): domain Eukaryota; kingdom Metazoa; phylum Arthropoda; class Insecta; order Coleoptera; family Chrysomelidae; genus Diabrotica; species Diabrotica balteata. The sequence continues at coordinate 121,641,361 of OU898276.1, read as the reverse complement.
TTGAAATTTTAACAAAAGGTAGGTGATAGCCCAAGGATCAAAATCTATATCGAACCGAAGTGCGCTGAAGGGTTTTAGGGGTGAAAACTACCCCTAATTGTCAAAAATTATAAAATAACATATTAAACCTGAATATGGGTAAGATTTGGTTTGAATTAGTTAAGTAATGATTATTTTATACTTTTGAATAGAGTTCCATCATATTTCAACCCTTAAAAAGCAACCCTTGTTAGAGATTAATGTAAAAAAATTACCAATTATAAAAAAATGATTTCGCCTTGGATCGATTTGGATAAAAATTTGGATTTAAGCTCAATTCACCCGCTGCTTTATAGTTTATGTCATGTCGACGAACCCTGATTGTTCTAAGGGGTGAAAACTACCCGTAATTGTCAAAAATTATAAAATATCATATTAAACCTGAATATGGGTAAAATTTGGTTTGAATTAATTAAATAATGATAGTTTCGTGCTTTTGAATAAAGTTCCATCATATTTCAACCCTTAAAAAGCGACCCTTATTAGAGATTAATATAAAAAAATTAGTAATGCGAGAAAATGATTTCACCTTGGAACGATTTGCATAAAAATTTGGAATTAAGCTCAACTCACCCTCTGCTTTATAGTTTATGTCATGCCGATGAACCCTGATTGTTCTTAGGGGTGAAAACTACTTCTAATTTTCAAAAATTGTAAAATAATATTATAAATCTTAAGATGAGTGAAATTTGGTTTGGATTAGTTAAATAGTGATTTTTTTATACTTTAAAATACAAATTCATACATTTTCAACCCTTAAAAATCAATTGTTATGAGTGCTATAGGTGAAAACAATTTTTTTGCCAAAATTTTGCAACTTTTCAACTTTTGAAAATCACCCTTTACAACATTGCAGTTTTTATAAACTAATTTATAAGATATAAATTGAAAAAAGTAGAATTAAATACAAAAAAATTTATCAACATAAAAAGGCACCATATATTCTTATACATTTACATAAATAGTTGAAAATATTTACATTTATAGGTAAAACAATTGTAATATTAATTTTATTCGTCATCAATTACATCTTCATCGTGATCTATGTCATCCTCATCTTCAATTATTGGTGGACTATTATTGCACCCTTCACCTGAGCACCCAGAACAAGTAGAGTTACAGTATAAACCAACTTTTCTGCACCCACATGAAACACCGCATCCTTTTTTGCATTGCCAAAAAATAATTTTCAAAAGTTCATCGAGTGCAGGTTGTTTGTTCATGCGTACGGGTAATAACAAACCATCTTTGGAATACCATCCCCAATCTGTTGCTCTAATATTTTCATTGCCAAGCCATAGACATATGAGCAGATGTTTTATTCTGTCGTATGGGATTTCAAAATAAGAACGCTTAAAATTTCGAATGTATAACGCCCCACTAGCTAATATACCGGTTTTGTAGATTACTATGCTCCGAAATGTACTGTACTATACTAATAAAATTTTCCGGAAAAAAATTCACTGGTTTTTTTTAACGTATTTCCTTTAATTTTTAACGATAGAGTGTTTCTTCAAAAACAATTTGTAGAGGTTTTTAAGAGCTACAAGAATCTGTGAATTAAATCTTTTTGGAACCCTTGGTTTTTAAATGGGGTGAGTTTAAAGGGATCGAAAAAGATGGTGCTTGATCGTAAATCGATGCTTTAAACGGCTATATCTTGCCAAATATTCATTGTACAACAAATGTCAAACTCAAATGTCAAACGTCAAATTTCATTGTCAAACTTCTTGGACATATTAACAATACATGTACAAAGGGAATTTCAGAAGGGTGAAGATCGATTTTAATTATGGGGGTGGTTAGGGGGTTGTTTTCATCGATTTTTTCGTAAAAAATGAGGTATTGACCTTATTTTCATCATAACTCACTCAATTTTTCAGCTAGAGTCTTTTTTATGATAGGTCTATTTATGCTCTTTAAAAAAGGTTTTGTGAGTTTTCTTCCAAAAATGCATCATTTTCCCGATATTTGATTTTGAATCTTTCAAATTTGGCATTTGAAGAAAACCGCTGAACATTAATAGGCCGTATTTCGGTTCCTGTTATATCCCAAAAATATTTTAAAAAATGAATTGTATTTGTCTTTTTAAAAGCTACAAATTTGTTCTCTACAATTTTTTTGATAAAATGCACCATTTTCGAATTATTCGCGAAAAATCGATTAAAAACGTGGATTTTTTCGTCCAAAAATTATTACTTTCAATCGCGAATAACTTGAAAAATATCATTTTATAAAAAAAATGTGTATCACATTTTTTGTTTAGAATCACTTTTTTAATCGAAACCTGTAGTTTAAAACGTAAAAAAAAATTTCACCCCGGAGATGGGGTGGCAACCACCCCCTAGGCTTTGGCGCACTTTGGTTCGATATAGATTTTGATCCTTAGGCTATTACCTACCTTCTGTTAAATTTCAAGTCAATCCAGGGAGCACGAAATAATTGCGAGGTGAAATGCTTCATTTCCTGGACTATAACTGGTTTGACAGCATAAATCGTAGATTTATGTGTAGCTTTCAATTTTTATGAGTTCATAATCCAGCAGCCCACTGAAGTATTGGATTTTTATAATATAAATATTTGACAATATTTTGTTGGCCAACCACCTACAGCAGAATTGAGCCGAAATACATTATATTCCTATGTTCCGAATTTATTTCGTTCAATCTGTATATATATTATAATATGTATTAATATTATTATTTATGTGATATGTTTTGTATTATTTATTAAACGTTTATAATTATTTTAGGCTTTTGTATTTTAGAATAATCACTGTTTGACCGAGAACTGTCAATTTTGAAATCCGTTAGTGTCATGTCTAATTGGCAAATCCTTTACGTGTTTGGTTCATACGCTGGTGTTTGTGAGTTCGAATCCCAATTATGAATTTCCTGTTTTATTTTTGAAATATTTAAAAACCTCACGTTAATCTTATTAAATATATGTAATATACGCAAAAATGCCAATTTTAAAATAAAATGAAAATTTACAACATAATCCGAGTTGTTGGTTTTTTATTGTATTATAATTTTTATATTGACAAAAAAAAACAATGAATTTTACTGCAGAGTGTGTGTAAAAATTTTTTTGCATTCAACACCTTTTATACATACCTACATGAAAATAAAAATATATATATATTTTCATTAAAATACTGATACAACCCTTCATTTACTATACTCCTATTACAGGTCAATTGTTTATATACAGTAAATGATCTACTATATACCTATATAACTAATTATTTTTTTCTTTCTGGTCTCTCTTACCTATGGCATTACATATGTAATGATTGTGCAGATTGGCTCCAATATAAATTTTTAACGGCGAACGCGTGTATAGAAATATAACTTCTACCGGCAGTCCCACTGTACTGCTACACCCGTTTTTTTTTGTTTTAGAAATATTTTTGTTACTGCTATTGTTTTTTTTGACAATTTTATATATATTTATCCATTGTAATGCTGCCTTTTCCATTGCTTGTACTAAACCATTGTAATTAAGGAGTTCTATATTTGATTTTAAGTTTAATATTTCAAAATGTTACTTCTAATTGGCTTTTTTGAAGTTCCTTTCTACAATACGTTCAGTAACATTTTGTAGAAAGTTTTGTATTGTTAATAGTGTAGAGAATTGTATCAGACCTTATTGTCATATCTATGGCACTACGCCTTGGTCCTGGACGGGTGAGCCTTGTTGAGGTTCCGTCATTATGTATGAGCATATTGTAGCGAGATTAAATAAAACGAGCGGTTCGAATTTATATAAATATATTTATTTATAAGTTTACAGTTCGTTAATATCTTAACAACTAACTCCACTCATAACATCGTTACATGTATGTACCAAAAGTATTGTTCTAGAATCATTTGCTGTAGTCCCACCTCCAATTCGTTGTTTTACGGGTTGATCCTCTCATGCGCTCGATACATCTGTGGAAAGTTCTCGATGCTCGTTCGAGATGCAACCGTTACATGGGCCACATCGAACGCATGGTCGTAACAATATTATTTTCATCCTCGAATTCCTGTACCTGAATACCATTTGCATCACATGTTTCACAACCCACACACAATCCAGATAGTTAAAACTTTGTGTGATTCTTGGTACATATGGAACAAGTGGAATCAACAAATAACACAGTTTAATGTTTGTGGGCATTATTATTCCTTTAAAAGTGATTAATACTGTTCTCGTTGGGGTGTATTGAAACTCCAATACTCAGGGAGTATTGGATTTTAGGAAGTGTAAGACTTCCAAATTCCAGAAAAAACTGGAAGAGAGGTGATGAAAATACTAAAAATATGGCTAAGCTCAGAGGAACAAAGTAAAATGGCCAAAGAGACACTAAATCTCAAGTGAGTGTTTGGGCTAGCTTCAATGCACTGGATTGTGGCTTTAAAGATATAAACAGATAGCAAGGATAATGAGCTAATGAGACAAGAAACGAAATGAGACCTGGTAATATCAAACGTGATACAACTAAAGAAGATCACTGGGAATAAATTTATAGAAAGAGAACAATAAGAAGAAAAAAGAAGGGCGCCAACTCAACGATAGTTGAGATTTTGAAGTAACAAATGACCAGAAACAAATGATACTGGAGATAATAACCTGAAATACAAAATACTAAATACTAATCTTGTCTTGCTATATTATATACTGGTTTGTAGAAACTGAAATAAAACTCAAAATAGTAACAATAAATATATTTATAAAAATGTGTATATCGATATATATGTATTAACAATTTACATATAATGCAAAACTAAATAACAGTGGTAGTGGATGGTGTAAATATACAATAGGACTTAATAACCCCTTAACAAGCGAATAATTACTACCACTGGCCAAATAAAGTATAAAATATCAGTAAAAATTCAAGAATAGTCCGTATCATAGCCAAAGTCTTAACACAAAAAGGTAGTAATTTAAATTTAACTAGTTCGACTAAAATGAGATAAAATTACAATATTGTAAAGATATCAAACTTGATAAATCTAGTACCATTTATATTATAGATAAAAAGTGAGTTGTTACATATTCCTTATATAATGTTTTAAAAACCACATGATATTTATTTCCCTCCCCAATATCAAAATTGTATTATATCAAAAATGTATTCTATTAAAAAAAATATATTAAATCAACAAGTGAGTTTGGTCAGACTCTGTATTCCATTTAAAAACCTAATAAAAACATGTAATGTATTTTTCCTCCCCAATATCTTAGAATTTGATTATCAAAATTGTATTCACCTTATCATATACATATGAAAAGTTAACAGTAAATAGAAAGTAACACAAAAAGTCAAATAGTTAAACAACTTATCTTAGCAACACTATAAGTCCATAGGAAAACTCCTCTTGGCACGGCTAAATTAATTCATGGTTGTGGTGACAAGTCCCATGGTTCCGGGTGACAACAAAATCCACGGGTTACATACGCAAGTTGCTAACTATCTAAGGATTCAAAATTACTAACTAATATCCTCGAGGGAATATTTTCAAGTAAAGGAATCTAAAAGAGTTATGTAATTTAATAAATGCAATTCAATAGCTGTAGCAGCGTGGATTGACTACACCAAAACAAAACATCAAAACATTAGGTATTAGGTCAACATGTCAGAATTTCCGAAGTTACTTCGTAGACATGACAGGCTTGCGCCATGAAATGAACATGCGCAGAATACAGAAGGCTGTACCACATTTGTAGAACCTTTTATATTCCCCCAAAAAAAGTTAGAGAAAAAAAAAGAACCAAAAAACTTAATGATAACGACATGGACTAAAACAGAATTTAAGTTTAACTATATAAAAAATGACCTTCTGTTCGTTGCAAGTAAATCAAGGAAATTTTATATTTAAATTATTTCGGAACTCAAAAATAAATCTCTAAACAAATACTAAACTGCAAGGATAAATTTGATTGTATGATAAAGAGATAATACGTATGAAATTATTTACTTACATGGAGCCGCAGCATGCCAAAAAAAATCTTCCTTTTTATGTGGAACTCTTATAAATGAGAAAATCTTGATTTTTAAAATTTACTTATTATTATTATTATTAAGATATGATTATTAAATTAGGTATTATTTTATTCGTCCCAGATTATTTTATTGCTCCAATTCCGTCACTTTGAAGGTGAAAAAATTTCACCGGTTGGCGTGTCTGCCTAGTGAGTCTCTTGACCAAACTGACTGCTTTCTACCGCACAAAATCGATCAATCCTTTCAAAGCGCTCCCAGCGCGTGAGTGGAAAAATGTCGATTTAAAAATCGACCGCTGGCGGATCACCAAAAATTTCGTGAGGGGTTTTTAATTGGACTAGTCAGTAGCGTAAACGCTACAGTATCCTAAAGTATCGTCATCTTTAGCTTTTTCTGTTAAATATTTTAACATCTAATATTTTAAAAGTACTTTCACCAATATTTTTTGTTTTATTTGAAAATTGAGATGTGTGTCCCTAGCTATTGCTTTATATTTGTCAGAATTTCGCGGTATGTATATTTTGTATTCACCTTTTAATATAAGTGTTGGCCGCATTAGCTGATTAAAAATATAGATCAATTTTGTTTATTCCTTAACTTCTAATATATCTTTTATTCGCAAATAAAAAGTATATTTTATATTTTAAAGTGATTATATCGCCCTAAAAAATGACCTTTTCCGGTTCCCTCAATAAAATAATAATAAAATAAAAAACTATAAATGGCCCTTTTAGATAAAGCGAAAAGCCTGGGTTCGTTCGGAAAAATATTTCCACAAGATTTTTTGCATAATCACTTCTATGAGATATCCCAAAGTAAGCTTCAAGAGGTCACCCAGGCGAAAAGTTGTTCAAGTAAAAAAAAAAAATTTAAACAAATAGCAACAACCAATCAATCATCGGCACGGACAAATTTTTTTGTTGAATTGATTTTTTATTTTAATTGATTATTTTGAGCAAAATAGGTCTCTTTCACTTTTTCTGTTAACTTGATCATTTTCGAGTTATAAATAATTTTTTTTAGTTATATGTACTTCTATACGCGCGTTTGACGTTGGTAATTTGTACGCGAGTAAATGTTGAAATCATTAAATATGTAAGATATGAGTAGGAGAGGGACAGAAAATATGTATTTTCTCTCTCTTTCTCTCTCGAGAATAAAAATGTTTCTTTTGTATATACAATTAATATTATATATATATATATATATATATATATATATATATATATATATATATATATATATATATAATATAATATATATTAATATTATTATTTATGTGATATATTTTGTATTATTTATTAAATGTTTTACTACTAAATCACTAAATTTTTAAATAAAAAGAAAATTTACAACATAATCCGAGTTGTTAATTTTTTTAGTTTTATCTTCCACAAATATTCTTTGAAGTTATACTTCTATACGCGCGTTCGACGTTGGAAATTTGTACGGGAGTGAATCGGCAAAATCATTACATATGTAAGGTATATGTAAATGAGAGACATAAGATATATTTTCTCTCTCTCTTTATCTCTCGAGAATAAAAATGTTCCTTTTGTAAATATATTCTATATTAAAATAAACAATGAATTTTACTGCAGAGTTTATGTAAATTTTTTTTTTTACATTCAACTTCTTTTATTAATATATATGAAAATAAAAATATATATTTTCATTAAAATATTGATTCAATCCTTCATTTACTATACTTCTATTACAGGTCAAATGTTTATATACAGTAAACAATGCACCATATACCTAATTCTTTTTCTCTTTCTTACCTATAGCATTACATATGTAATGATTGTGCAGATTGACTCCCATATAAATTTGTAACTGCGAACGCGTGTATAGAAGTATAACTTCTACCGGCAATCCTACTGGACTATAGCCCCGGTTTTTTTATTTAAACATTGAGAAAAACGCAAAATTACGATTTTCAAGGCTCGAAAACATTATTATAGTAAAAACATTTTCTCATTGCACAAATGAGCGTCGTCCTGCCATATTATATCGTTATCGGAGACTTGACTTTTTTACATTAATGCGCAAGTTGGGTTCTCGGTATTTAAATTTAAAATATTGAAAACAACCTATGGAATGTGTGTGTCTTATAAGCCTCTTAAGCTTAATTTGAATAATTTAATTCCTGATTTTGGTAACATTTTTTCATATTTTAATCCAATTGTTGACCATATTTTTTGTTTAGCTGATTTAAATATTAATCTCTTCAACTTTTTCCATTAATACCCTTTTTTGAGAATTTTAATTTTGAGCAGGTCATTGATGAGCCTACACGCATCTCTGGAACAGTGATTTTTTAACCAATAAATTGTTAATCGTTACAATAATTACCATGGGATGATATAATTTATGAAAATAATATTGAAAATAAAATTGAAATTTTTAATAATTTAATTAAACATTTATTTGATGTTTCGTGCACGTATTAAAGATTCATTAGTAACCAAACCGAAAGCCCTATGGCTAACGAAAAATTTAATAATATTTTTGAAACAAAAAGATCGAGCACTGCAAAAATATAAAAACTCCAAGCTTCAATTGATATGGTTAGGTTAAAAGCGTTTTGAGGAATTTGCCGGTTGCCGTAGTCAGAGGAAAAAATAAGAAACACGTAGACTCTTTGATGTCACCTCGGGGCAAATAATAAGGGTCTGAACGCCTTCTAATGCCTCCTGGTGCTCTGTAGAGGGCTTCGAAAACATCAACGGTAGCTCCTCTACTTAAGTCCATTTACAGGTTATGGACTTGTGAAAGTTGTCTTCTGATGGACCCATCTTAAAAAAGACGGGTTATTTCTTACATGACGAAAATATTAGACGAAGTAAACCATCAGGTGGTAGTCTTCGGTGGCTTGCCTTGACAAAGGCAAGATATTTCTTACACGACTAAATAGTCGAAATAATACACCAAGTTTCAAGTTGAATAAAATCTCAGCCACAGAGTATAGGGTAGGCTAAAAGAAAGAAGAGCCCCGAGAGCACTAAGCTCTCGGAGAGCCCGTGAAGGACTGACCGTATTGACCTGAAAATCGCCTATTTTTATACTTTCTGAAGTAGCGATTAGGGATTTCTAGGTCAGGGAGGGGCCAACGGGAAAAATAAGGGGCGGGGCGATGCGTCTCGAACGTGAACTAGTCGCGTCCGAGAACATTGAAGGGTAATATAAAGCAGCAGCGGAAAGCTCAAACAATCTTAACATAATGTTCTAACAAAAATAATGAAATATCTTCGAGTTTATCTGAACCTAATGATACCAACCAGTTTTTTGCGACGTTTTTACAACAAAAATCAAATGTACTGGAAAAATGAACTTTTATAACAATAATACTTATGAAGAAAATTTAAAATTTTTGTTTAAAATTGTAAATGTAGGTAAGGTTAATAAAGTTCTTAAAGCAATGCAGCCAGTATGGATGAAATTTCACCTATTATGTTAAAATATTGCACACATTATAAACTGTTGCATTGAGATAAGCTATTTCCCATACTAATGGAAAATTTCCCTAGGAAGACCACTTCCAAAGTCATCCAACCCAATAAGTTATAATGACATTAGAGTTCTAACTATTCTCTTGCTCTGTCAAAAATATTTGAGAAGGTACCTTATATACAAATGTATGAGTATTTTAATATAAACAAAATAATTCCAAACTCATATTGGTTTTGTAAAGGTTTTCGAACATTAGTAGTACTAATAAATGTTTTGGATAATATTTTTAAAGCATATGAAAATAACATGTCTTCTGCTTTGGTACTTTTGGATTTTCTAATATTTTATATGATTTAACATGGGTTGCTGGTAGCTAAACTAAATACTATGGATTTTGCGAAGAATCATTTTTGCTTATTGCCTTTTACATAAGTAACAGATTTCAGTAAATTTTCTATAATAATAAGTATTCTTATATGGCAGAATTACTTGCTGGTGTTCCTCAGTGTTCAATATTAGGTCCTTTGCTACTTCTTATTTACACGTCTGATATGTTAAAATCTATGAAATTTTGAAAAGTACATGCGTTTGCTGACTATACCCAAATTTACATACGTTTTAAATTAGAGGACTATAATGAATTTCAGGAGTACCTTAATCAGAATATTCAGACCATTTATTAACTCTCTTTAGATCATAATTTAAAGCTAACTCCAAACAAATCGTGAGTTATGATATTCGGTAATAAAGGGAAAACAGAGTTTCTTTCCCTCTTTTTCTCAATGGTGAAATCCACTCAGCATGAAGCTGTTCCAATTTGGGATTTTAAGTTATTCTATGTCTCTTTCAACCTCACTCTTCCACCTGGTTTTCGGTCTAACCTTTCTTTCCATCTATTCCTCCCGTTAGTATTCTTTTGGGTAGTGTCGTGTTTAGCATAATTTGGACATAGCCCAACCATCCCAGGCTTTGTTGTGACTTTATGATCCCTACGATATTTGGTTCTCCATACATCATCTCTAGTTCTAGGTTTAGTATTTTTTTTACATTTTATTCCACAGCTTTCCTCCAAATATTTTCCTTAGGAATTTTCTCTCTCAAACTTTAAACATAATTTATTCCACTTTGTTTACCGTCCATGTTTCACTGACATATAATACTATAGGTCACATCACTGTCTTATAATATAGTCTTACCGTAACCATATATTTTTACTTCTTAATAAGTTGTTTAGAGCAAAAGATACATCGATTACCAGTCATAATTATTATTTGAATATTTTCTTTTATATTGGGTCTCCGGCTAAATGTCGCTCCTAGGTATTGGAATCTTTTTGCTTCTTCAAATTTATATATTTTGTAATTGATGGATTCGACCGATACTTGATGGAAATTCATTTTATGTAACAATAAAACACTAAAAACTTTGTTTTCAAACTTCCACAAAATATTTATTTTAACTATTATCACTACAGTTGTTTCGGCTGATTGCCTTTCTCAAGTGATCTATTTTTGGTTTGGGTTTACAAATTTATAGTCTCTAATGAAATAGGTTGAGGAGTGGAAAACTGTTTGTCTCAAGTTGGTCATTCAGAATTATATCTGTGTTTTTTAATTTGTTGATTTATATAGATTCTAACAAAGATAGCTTAGGGCCTTTATTTTGAATGTGAAGAATTTTAAATTTGTCATTAAAAGAATGATTATGATCTAGAAAGTGAAGTGCGTATGTCGAATCTGTTTTTCTATTATTGAAAGCCCTTTTATGTTCTACTATTCATTTATTAAAGTTTCTACCAGTTTGACCGATGTAAGTTTTTGGGCAGTCGCCACATTGAAGTTGTACACACCACTATTTAAGTGTTTTTTATTTGGCTCTTGTTATTTTTAATATATTTGCCTAGGTTGTTATTCGTTCGGAAAGCTGGTGTTATTTATTTCTCCACCTTGAGACCGATATAAGAACCCACCACTCGTCTGAGTGATCCTTATATATATTGGATTGACGGTCGTACTCCTTTTCCGATATGTATATATATATATATATATATATATATATATATATATATATATATATATATATATATATATATATAGGGTAGACCGGGGACAATTCAAACATTTCTGCATTTTGATGTTTTTTCCTGGCATCTATCGCAAATTTCTAAATTACGAAATTAGTTATAAAAAGCGTATCCTATTGAGTTTCCATATATGTCATTATATTTTGTCTATATAATATCATTTATGTCGGTCAGATAGCTCAGCGGGCTGTGCGGCTGCCTCTCATTCGCTTCACTGTCGAATGGTTTAGTGGATGTGGGTCGAGCCCAAGCTCGGTGTACAGAAAACAAATAGTCTAACGCAGCAGTTTAAAATTCTAGATGAATCTGCGGCTTAGACTAGGATATGCTGGGTTCTGATCGGCCTATGGTGGAGCAGTACGGCAAGAGATAAGGGCTTGCGGCTCGGTGATACTCCTCCATAGATCCCTACCGGACGGGCGTAACGCCTAAAAAACCGGATGTATATATATATATATATATATATATATATATATATGTATATATATATATATATAAATATATATATATATATATATATATATATATATATATATATATATAATATCATTTATAAGATATTAAATAAAAACCTAAACTTGTCAAGTTGTTTAAATTATCCCCGTGGCAGGGACGAATGAAACAGATACCTGGGACAATTGAAACAGCACTAAGACATAGAAAAATAGTGTTTATTCTAGTGAAAAACATACAATATAAAATATTTTTTATTCTGAAAGGCAATTGTGGCATACGTATAGTTCTTCTTGGCAAGTACACTCTTCATGGGACCAATGACCACACTCAGTGCACTGCACCCATTTCTCTCCAGGGCGACTACTACGATATGCTTCCAAGCAAACCAGACAATAGCAATCATCCTCTTCGTCGCTATCACTCTGTTGCTGATTGTTCTGGCATTGTTTGGTTTTCTTGTATTTTCTAAAAGTTGTTTGATTCGTCGTTTAACTCAGTCACTTTTTTCTTAACCTGTTTTTTCTTTTTTGCGTCATATTCCTCTTGGATAGCATTTTTCTCCGGCGTATCTGTATGAACTGCAGACTTCTTCACTTTTCGTTTGCTAATTGTTTTTCTAGGAAGCGCTTTCGGCAACGGTCCAACTGCTTCTGGTGAAAATACAACCTGCGATGCTTGAGCAATGTAAGTGCTTGGAGACGCTGGCGGTGTATGATTTTGTGGTGATGTTGGCAAGATATCAGCTTTCTTAGTATGTAGAGGATCTTCACTAGGTGCTTCTTGAAGAACGTCAGTGGCATATGGTGTCGTGTTATTAAGGGCTGGTCTATCCGTGATATATAGGGTGCAAAATCTAGTTCCGTAAATATGTCTCTGTTAAAGGGATATATGCCTGTGCAAGCAAATCCAACAATAATATTTGATTGCGTGAGGGCCAATCTTAGAGATAATTTAGCTATGCTGGGTATGTCGTAAATTGTCATCGTTTTTCCTGGATTATTTCTTATCCAAGAATCGCAACGTGAATTGAAAGCCTTTTTGAAGGGACCATAGATAGAACGATCCATAGGTTTCAACTTATGCGAACAGTGCGGTGGAAATGACAAGACGACAATGCCATTTGTTTTACAGAAATCCAAGCAGCGTATACTTATATGCCACTGGTGGTTATCAAGTAAAAGCAATACTTTATTTTCGGTTGAAGCGTTACTATGCTTTTAAAAATGATTAAGGTACACTAAGAACTCTTCCCCTTGCATCCACCCGCTCGTGTTTCCCGCTCCAATACACCCCACTGGACCGTCACGGACTAAGTGATCCTTGTATCTTTTTCGTGGAAAAATAAAAATGGGCGGTATACCTTTACCGATAGCATTGACGGCTAAAACTATCGTCACCAATGTTTCCCTCTCTCCGGATGTAAGTGCTCCCACCTGTCTTTTCCTCTTTTCAGCAACAGCTTTACTAGATTTTTGAACCGTGGTTACCCCCGTTTCATCAATATTATATATATCTTTTGGTTCAAATTTGTACTTATCCATTACATTAGCCAGATTATCATAAAAAAGTTTTACGTTCGTTACATTGAAACTGGTTGCTCTGGAAAGACTTGTGGCTTGAGCGCAGCGGATTGAAAGTTCTGGATTGCGTTTCATAAATCCAGAGAACCAATCTTCTCCTGCCATAGCATTTTGTCTCCAGGTATCAGGCATGTTCAACGAATATTTCACGGTCAATTGAAAGGTCAATTTCCGAATTTCTTTAGGTGGTAACCCGTAAAATATATGTGCCGCTTTGATTATGTATCCAGCAATGTTTTTTTCCTGGTCTATGTCAAACACTCGTCTCACGCAATGATAACCCATAGTGACTGGAGTAACGAATCCTTGCTCAATTGCTTTTTTCTTTCCTTTTTTTTTTCATAAATCTACTTAATGACACGTAGTGTAGAATAAATTTGGCTGCAGCTGATCTTATGGACGTGTTTCTTCATAAACCAAAACGGGTTTTAAACCCCTTTCCGTTTTTCTCATTCGTACTCGTGGCATCCTAAACCAAACCAAACAGTTAATAGGGCTCGTGCAAAAATTACGTTGACAATTTTTCCAAATTTTTTCTACAATTTAATCTACGTTATCTCACATGAATTTGAGTGGGTATTAATAACGCCACTAAAGTGTTAACCACTGGATACTCTACTACAACGTACAATAATAAATAACATAAAAGACTACTCTGGAGACAATTAAAACATGTTTCAATCATCCCCTATACTATTTGTTTCAATCGTCCCCACGAGACATTTTTTCGTAAACACTTAAATATCTTTTTACTCTAGGGCAATAGTAATAATTTAAACTGGCCTCCCTAAAGAAGAAATGCCAATTTAACTACAAAAATAGTCGAAGCTGCATACTTACGTTCCGATAAGTTGCGTCACCTTTTGTTGTTCAGTGCAAAAGTTTACTTCGGTAGCGGTAAATCACGCTAACGGGAATGAACGCATGTCATGCAAACGACAATCAATAGCTGACGGTTTTAATCACGGAATACTACCAATATGGCGGCTGTTTCAATTGTACCCTGTTTCAATTGTCCCGGTCTACCCTATAGATATATATATATATATATATATATATATATATATATATATATATATATATATATATATATATATATATATATATATATATATATATATATATATATATATATAAATATATATTGCAAGTTACAATAAAGAAATTTTAACAATAAGAAAAAACCGATGATAAAAATTTTCATATATCCTGACAAAAAACAAGCATTTAGTCACATTGAATTTGATAAATTTGATAGTAGATTACCCTTTGTATAAGTTTTAGCTAATCTTACTTAATAAGCAAGTAGAATTCTGTTTAATCCCACATTGCACCTCAATGCATATACACATTATTTCATCAATAAATTAATATACTTATACCAGAATTTCACAGGAATTTTATTATCCGTATTAATAATAAAGTTCGGTTAGTTATAATAGATATATAAGAATACATTATTTTATACGTTTTAGCTTCAACTTTTAGATTGATGGAGTAAATATAATTAGAGTTATTGCATAAATATGTTATTCAATTACCTAATTTAGGAATTATTAATGCGATATATTGCAAAACAAAGCTATTTATAACATAACTGTCCATTAGCAATTAATTTACCGATACTATTTCGATTAACTTATTTATCAAACAAATTTTATAGATGGGTAGTTTTATTGATAATTGATTTTAAAATAAATCATTTGCATTATTACATAAACAAGAGTTTTTAGACAAATAGCCATATATATATATATATATATATATATATATATATATATATATATATATATATATATATATATATATATATATATATAGAGAGAGAGAGAGAGAGAGAGAGAGAAAAGGAGTACGACCGTCAATTTAATATAAATTAAGGATCACTCGAAAAGTGGTAGGTTTTTCGGTCAAAAAGTGGAAAAAAAAGACAAAGAAGGTGGCTGCTTCATCTATTTATTGAAGACGTGTAGCTGTCTAATCAGAAAGCATCATCAGTTCATCTCAAAAAGACATGTAGCAGTTAATGATATTGTTACGATAAATTCTGACCCAAAAACGTAAACATATTTATTACTAATATTCTATTCATTCACGTATTTTCTAGGTCATATACTACCAAACTCTCCTGAAGGATTCGAATAAAAACTTCAGCTAACAAGAACGCAGCCGGCGGCCCGACCCTAGGAAAAACATGATTATATTCTATACCAGACGAGAAGGCGATCGACTTTTCTAGTCTAACGGTATTGGTATATAACGGGACCTTTTTGAAGAAAACAAGTCAGTCAGAAACTAAAATCGCGACGCGTTTTAAAATGTAACCATCGTAATAATAAATTATTATTGTAAGATAAATTATTATAAATAAGCATTAAATAAATTAAGTTTGTAAGTGTTATAAATGTTGAACATTTAGTAAATTAAAATAAATAAAGACATTACAATATTAAAATTGTAAAGAAGCTTATGACAAAGGAGATTAAAAGATTATGTTGTCTAAACAATAAATTGAACTAAATACAGTTAACAATTTTCTCCAATTTAGCACAGCAAAATAACATATGGTGGTTATACATGTATATAAAACTATGTAAAAAAACAAGTAAAAAAACCATTAATATAAGGAATAAACTAAAAAGATCCAAGAATGCATTTCCAACAGTATCTCAATAGTTAAAGTTTGATTTTGACTTTAGGTAGCATTATTTATGTGAATAGATTAAGGTTTTGTAATTTAAAAGTATAATGAAGTTACCTTTATCGGCTTCTGGTCTGCCAGCAGACTCTAGAGCGCTTTTAAATGAAAACGATAAAATAATTGAATCGTTTTTGTATGATTTTAGCCACATTCAACTAATTAGTGTATTTACCCATTATCTCAGTCGTTGTTTAAATTTGAATTGAGCCGCTTAAAAATGTCTAGAAACGTGATATCTCATTTTGACAGATCTAGCATAATTACTTTGTTACAACAGGGCTTTCGTCAAAGTCATATCGCGAATATTATTGATGCTATTCAGAGTGCTGTATCGAAAACTAAAAAAAATCCAAGATACAAATGACGTTAAGGATCGTCCCAGAAGTGTTAGAAGTCGATGTACAACAGCAGCACAAGACCGGCAAATAACATTGATAGCTCGTAGAAATCGTCTGGAACCTACAAGTGGTATATCCAGGGAAATTGCTAGGCTTCAAGGACTGAATATTTCACGGCAAACAATAACACGCAGACTAAAATGCGGTAAATTTGTATCGTAGAAGACCGCTACGCTAAACTAACCTACCAACACAAAATAGTAAGGTTGCAATGGGCTAGGGGAATGATGCATCATGGTCCTAACTGAAATAACATGATATTCTCTGATGAGTTAAAAATTGGCTTGATATCTGATTCGGGAAGAACACTGGTTTGGAGTGCCCCAGGGCGACAAGCTCGACTAGAAACAGCCCAACCGCGTGTCCCGTTTGAAGATGGCAGTATTATGGTTTAAGGTGATATTATAACGAGTGGCACAGGGACGCCACTGCTAGTTCTGGAGAGAAGAGTCACTGGTGCTGTGTACATCGAGGAAGTTTTAAATCCTGTTGTACGTCTATTCCGAGGGGCAGTAGGTGATGAATTTGTGTTTATGCATGACAACGCATCTCCTCATCGAACAAGCAGCAGTACAACATTTTCTGGAAGAAGAAATATCTATATTACAGTGGGCCTCGAATTCCCCCGACATAAACGTTATTAAACATGCTTGGGACATTCTCAAAATACGCATCAAGAAGCAAAACAATTCCCCTATTACACTTCGAGAACTAAAAGATGCTGCTCGGGAAGAATGGGAGAGAATTCCGCAAGACCAGCTCGATCAGTTAATGGACAGCATCCTAAATCGCCTACAGGCGTGCATAGAGGCCAATGGAGGAACAATTAATTAAAATTATTGGGAAAAAAACCCCGTAATTGGCTGTATACCATCGTTAAAAAAAACACAGAAGTTAAAACACTTCACTAATGTGTATTGTGGTATAAAAACAAACAAATATTTAAAACTTTATAAAAGTGTCGTCAAAATTTAAATTCTGGCAGAACGTTTTCAATCTGAAAAGATCATCCTCAGTGCCTTGTATATTTGTTGCTAACAGTAAAGTTGTCTATAAGACCTCCATGTATGGATTTACAGTATTCCAAATTTTACATTTAATAATGTTTTGACTCCAGGTCGTTGACAATGGATATATTTTTAAAATTACTTTAGGGACTACATGTCTCCCTGCTCAAATATTAGCACGTGATACTTGTCAGTTGAAACGGCACAGACCAACTGGCTGAGGTGACAGGAAATAATTTAAAGACAGCTGAACATGATTAGATGTCAGTATGTTCCGAAATTAATGTAATTTTTATTTGTGAAATTATAAACTTTATTTACTTGTAGTAATAACTAATATCTTATTAATGAACCTGTATTTAAAAATTAGATTTGTTTAAATGATAAAATTTATTGTCTAGATCAGTAAATCTCTATTATTGAAAAAAGGAATGAACTATCAATTTAATGGGATTAATGTTTGAGGTTGAATTTATGACATCATAAGTAGTGAGAATGATAAAGGTAGAAAATGAAAGGTATTGATGTGGTACTATACAAATGAAAGTGTGTGAAGTGTATAAAAATTATTATAAACTGAATAATTAAGTTGAAATAAAACTTAAAGTTATTTTTAGATTGTGTAATGGTGGTTGCCTAGCAACGGTAAAAGACCTGAGTAAATTTCTGGGAGTTGAAAAAATTTATTTTAAATAGTAAAATGAATATTCTATTGAAAGTTATATGAGATATGATAAAAGATTATGATATTCTAGCTATTATTGTATTGTAGTTATGATAGTGTTAATATGTAAATCACTTTATTGTGAAGTATGCTAAATGAATATATATAGGTATGAAGCTGAGAATGAGTGAATGAAAATTAATATAGGAGAGGAAATGTAAACTGTTAGATATATGTGAATATGTATCAGAGAAAAAATGAAATAATAGAGACTATATGTAGAGTTGGCTGTAAGATTAAATTGACTGCATATCTGAGTTGATTGAGTGAAATATGAATTATAAGTGGTAGTGGGGTCCACAGATGGAAAGTGTCGAAGGGATGTGTGATGATAACAGATGGAGTATGATTGTGGTTATGGAGTTTAAGTTTAAAGTTAATGATTGAAGTTAATAATGAAGAATAATATTGAAAAAGGTAACAAGACAAGTAAGGAGACCCCAAGAAGTGAGAGACATGAGGAGAGAAGATGTGAAAAAGTCAAAAGAAGAGTCACAAAAGAACTGACAAAAGGATGACAAAAAGACAGAAACTGTCATGGGATAAGATGGTATCAAAAGAGGTCGTATGATGAATAGAAAGCCAGAAAATGAGGGGGTGGGAAATTAATTGGTATGTGTCATGGAATGGGTAAGAAACTGTCAAGGGATAAGATGGTATAAGAGGAACTAGTATATTGAATAGACAAACTGAAAGTAAGGGGGTGAAAAATTGTTAGGTATGGTATATGTTAGTGGATGATTAATAAATAATGTTGGTGGAAGTAGCAGAACAGGTGGATTAGCTGTCGAGAACAAGACGACTTGATGTTTTTGGAACTAATGTAAGTCTAATATTGAATCATTTCGTATATAATTTTTGTTTTATACCTTTTATTATCATATACTCTTCGATATTCCAATATTAATTATTCGTTTAATTAATAAGTTCATGCCGAATTTAAATATTTTTAAAAAATTACTTTAATACTTATAAACTTTTGTCGATTATTCTGCTAATCAAACACTGTCTTAGAAAAATACTTTTCCGATATTTTGATTTATTATTTTGATATTTACATTTTTGATTTATTATTTTAATATTTATATTTTGATTTATTATTTGATATTTATATTTGAATAATTATTTAGTTAATTAATCCATAATCTTAAATTTTTATTTCTATTTCGTTTATTGATTTATTAACCACCATGAGTGATAACGGCAACATTTCTCGCTCCGCGTCTCATAATGAGAACCAGCTTGAAATAGAACCTTACAAATTATCCGAAATATTTTCCATCGTACCCAAATTTAAAGGAGATCAGATATTTTTACACACATTTTTAAATGCTTGAGATTATGCCTGCAATATGTCTACGCGCGATCAGAAACAACTATTACTAATTCACATAAAAAATAAATTACGCGGAAGAGCAGCAGAACTTATAAGTTCAAAAATTCCATTACCGTATCTTAAAATTAAATAGCTTCTTACTTCTCATTTTGGAGACACTAGAGACTTACCTTCTGTGATACAAGATTTACAGAGAGCCAAACAGCTTCCGAATGAATCGGCTCTTACATTCCTTAATCGTGTCCAAGTCCTTAATGCAAAAATGCATGCTAGTAATCCGAAAGACCTTCTTGAAGCTCAAGTCCTCATCAGACGAAAGTTACTATTATCCTATGTCGAAATACAGAAAATCAATAGATCCAATCCTCCAAAATCCAATCAAAACAATCAACCCATCAGAAGACCAAACATTCAACCACATAGATGCACGTTTTATGGACGTATGGGCCACTCATACAACGAATGTCGTTCTCGACAAAAGATTTCCCATAATTTTAACAATTCCCGAAATTTTAATACCAATTAAAACATCAATAATGCTCAAAACAATGGCTTTCAGAGACCAACTTTTAGTTCAAATAATAATTTCCAAAATAATAGACCCAATGACCAACAAAGACGTCAATTCACACTAAATTAAAATAATTCACAAGTACGCCCTTCTGTAATACACAAGAGTAATAATTTTTCGAACGATAGGCACAGAGCTCATTTCGTTAACTATGAACCTAATTATATTAATAACTATACTTCAGCTTTAAATGAAAGCTACCAATACGAAGATTTCTCTGATAATAATTATTCACCTCCCGATTATTACCATTCATTCATTTGATCATTTAACCGATTTAATTCATAGCCAAGACTATCAGGATTTTCTCACAGTCCCGAACCAGAACCACCCACCAGACAATGCCGATTCAATGAACGAATCATTGTCTCAAATACAAAATCAGACTCAAAGTCTAAATTTGGACGACATGAACTCATCTCTGAACTTTCCAGAACAGAATTTTCTCTAAGCCCTCTTCTTGCTGTGAACTCTAAAAACCTGTACTATATAAAAGACGCATCAAATAAGTTTATATTACTAATCGATAACGGTGATGGTATCTCCATTTTTAAAGAAAATACCGTGAAAAATTTCAAACCACATTTTCCCGAACAAACTACTATACAGGGTACTTCAGACCAAAAGATTTTTGTCTCTGAATCAACTTTAGTCCCGTTTTAAGTGTGAAACTCACATAAGGTTTTCATCCATAACTTAGATATTGAGTTCGATGGAATCTTAGGCCTCAATTTTTTAGAACATTACGAGTATACAATAGACCTCAAAAACAAACAACTAATCACAAACTTTAAAACATTACCTCTCTACAAAGTAGAAACTAATTCTCGTAACAATGAAATCCGTAATCAAATGAAAATAGATCCCAGATCCGAACAAATATTCAAGTTAAAATGTCGCCTGTCGAATACAGATGCAATTTTGCACAGAAAAGAAAAAGTCCATATTCCCAATGCGTTAGTACACGTAAATAAAAAAGGAGAATTTCTAACATCCATAGTAAACGCAAATGCAATTTACAAAATTATCGACTTTTCCGATATATTAATTGAACCCTATCCGAACTACCCTATCCTAAATTTCCAGTCAAACGATAACTTGGAAAATTATTGCTCTGATAAAATTGACCGTACCAACAAAATAAAATGCCGACTTCGAACAGAACATCTTAACGGGGAGAACAAGAACTAGTTACAAATCTTTTCTTAAATTACGAAGATATATTTTACTTAGAAGGAGACAATCTCACTTTCACCAGTGAGATTAAACATCAAATTGAAACTAATAACAAAAAACCCGTTTTTACGAAATCATACAGATATCCTCAGGTCCACAAAAAGAAAGTTAAATCTCAAGTAAATAAGATGGTCAACGAAGGGATCATCCGGCCCTCAACTTCTCCTTGAGTTCTAAACTCTCTACAATTCTCACTAAACTACTCAAAAAGACGTTGATTTTAATTTTGACTCAGATTGCAAGCAAGCTTTTGAAGATTTGAAAAACGCTTTAATTTCTGACCCAATCCTGACCTATCCAAACGTTGAGGAACCATTCGTCCTCACAACAGATGCAAGTGCATTCACCATCGGCGCTATATTATCCCAAGGCCCCATTGGAAAAGATCTACCTATAGCATATGCTTCACATACCCTGTGTAATGCTGAAATATGATATTCGACCATTGAGCGAGAGCTCCTTGCCATTGTATGGGCTGTAAAACATTTCCGACCCTGTCTGTCCGAAAGAAAATTTACTTTAGTAACTGATCAACGTCCACTTACCTGGTTATTTTCTTTAAAATACCCTGGAAGCAGACTATCTAGATGGCGCCTCAAGCTTGAGGAATACAATTATAAAATTATTCATAAACCGGGAAAAACCAAAAAAAATGCGGGCGCCATTTTTCTAATTAAAATCAATCATTTTAAAGAATGTGCGAATTTTCATCACACAATTTTCCAACACCGTGGCATAGCATTACGCAAACACTGTAACTATGGAGGTGAACTTGACAATGCTTTGATGAAAGATCTTTGTGAATTGTATGACATAAAACTAACCTTCTCAAGTTTAGGTCATCCACAATCTAACGGTTCTATCGAAAGATTTCTTGCAACCCTAAGCGAAATGATAAGAGCTAATCAAGCTGAAAATCCTAATGAACATCCGTTCGATGTTCTGCTTTATGCAGTTATTTGCTATAATAACACAAAAAACAAAACCCATGGATTTACACCGTACGAACTCATTTTTGGACATACTTCTTTTACACCACCCGAAATACTTTACAATGAAAAAATCCATATACCAAAGTATGTTCAAGACTTAAGTAATCGTATTCAATATTTCCAAGACGGAAAGACAAAAAGAAAAGGCTAAAGAAAGATTCGATCAACACGTGTCATCAAACCCTTCAGAATATAAAATAGGCGATAAGGTTTCTTCTTCTTCAAGTGCCCTGTCCGTTGCGAACGTTGGCTATTAACATGGCAATTTTGATGTTGTTTGCGGCGCTTCTGAATAGTTCGACCGATGTGAGCCCGAACCACTTCCGCAGATTTTGGAGCCACGAGTGTCTTCTCCTGCCTGGCCCTCGCTTACTGTCTATTTTTCCCTGGACAATCAATTGTAGCAGACGGTACTTATCGTGTCTCAATATGTGGCCTAGATATTCAAGCTTTCTTTGTTTAATTGTATTCACGATTTCTTTCTCCTTTCCGATTCTTTGGAGTACCTCTATGTTGGTGACATGTTCGGTCCAGGATATACGAAGAATGCGTCGGTACACCCACATTTCGAATGCTTCTAGTTTTCTCGTTAGCGTCTCCGTCAGCGTCCAGGCCTCCACGCCATACAGCAAGATCGGAAAAATGTAGCATTTAACTATACGTAGTTTTAGGGGAAGAGACAAATCCTTGCTTATGAGGAGCTTTTTCATATTGCTAAATGCTGCTCTAGCTCGTTCTATTCTCGCCTTAATTTCTATGGTCTGTTCCCATTTTGCATTTACGTTGGTGCCAAGGTACACATAAGATTCTACATGGTCAATTAATATGTTACTTATCCGTAATTGTCGAGCAGGTTGTTGCTTTTTGCTTATCAGCATCCACTTTGTCTTCTTGAAGTTGAGGCTCAGGCCGTATTCCTCACTAACTGAATAAAGTCTTTCCATTACTTGTTGTAATTCGTCTATGGTACTGGCAAGGATCACCGTGTCGTCGGCGTATCTTATATTGTTCGTTAACTCGCCGTTTATTTTAATGCCCTCATTTGCATTTTCCATACATTTGTTAAATATTTCCTCGGAATACATATTGAATAGGAGTGGGGATAATATACACCCCTGACGGACACCCCTTTTGATCTGCACGCTTTCAGTGAGTTCGTTGCCAATTTTTGCTCTTGCTGTTTGACCCCAGTATAGGTTTGCCACAATTCGAATGTCCTTGTCGTCAATACCTGTCTTTCGCAGAATACCTATCAATTGTTCATGATTGACATTGTCAAATGCTTTTCTAAAATCTACAAAGCACAGATACACGTCTTTATCAACGTCTCTACATCGTTGTATAAGCACCTGGAGAGCGAAAATTGCTTCTCTAGTTCCAAGTGCTTTCCGAAAACCAAACTGCGATCTATCAATATTTGACTCACATTTATCATATATTCTTCTGTGAATGATCTTAGTGAACGCTTTAGTGACATGATTGATCAAGCTTATGATCTATATATATATATATATATATATATATATATATATATATATATATATATATATATTGCTATGATGTTTTGTTTGTGTGTGAGCAATGAATAATTTAAAATAACATATTAAATAAGTATGAGGTTTGTATTGCGGTTCTCAAAGAATTAGTTTGTAAGTACTTTTTTTAAATTATCTTTATTATAACTATTATGAAACACACATATATCTAACATAGACAATGTAAATTTAGAACAACCTATCTTAAATTTGAAATTCTTACAATAATTAAAATATATTAACAAAATTTGGTATTTTTGGAAAGTATTACTTTCTTTCACTGAATGCCTAAATGAAACTATTGAAATCCAAAATAAAAGGTATAATCACCACTCAATATCTTCTTTATCAGCCTCGGTTATCCTTGTTTTTGTGAAATTGCTTTTTCCAAATATACCAGAATGTTTTAATTATCAGCTTTTACCAATTTAAAATATTTTTCTTCTTAATAATCTCCAATCACCATATATATATATATATATATATATATATATATATATATATATATATATATATATATATATATATATATATATATATATATATGTATATATATATATATATATATATATATATATATATTATAATTTTAATATACTTTCAAATACTATAAAACACTGTATACTATCTGCTTGTACTATTTACTGATCAACTAACTCCTTAATAAATTCATTAACCAACTGTCGAACTGTCTCCTGTTTAACTTCTCAATTAACTAACTCCATATTGTCTTAGTGTAACTGTTAACTATCTTGAACTGTCTAATCAATGCACTACTGTTATACTAACTGTCTAATAAATGAATGAATCCCTTGCTCCAAATTACATCGTATTTATATCTTTTTATTGTTCTAGAAACTTCTAGCAACAAATCATGTTCGAAACTGCCCCATCTGATCAATATTGAACGATCTCGAATATTCTACTATGCAAAGAGGGTTAACTGCTTTCTATTGACGTGTTATATTGACGTTTTCCAGAGAATTCTTTACCCTTCTATCGAGAATATAATGGACATTTAGGCTTTGCAGATCAGAATATACACTTATATAATAAACTAAACATCTTAAATTAATACATAACACTATTTTACATCCATAATTATATGAAAATTGAACATCCCAAATTAATAAATATCCCCATTTTACATCCGTAATCACTCAAACTGTCACTTATTCACTGTATATTTGGTTGCCTATGCACATGGCTCACTTAAAGACATTTATAATATTATAATTAAAATAAAACTTTGTATATTTATTATTTGCTTATTTCTTAAAAATACCCTTATATAAATATTTTTTTATAATATTTTATAACCTATAAATTATTTAAAATGAAAAAGACAGGAAATATTCGATTTCACGCAAACAAATCCTATGTATCTGTTGATACGTATTTCGACCTAATAGGTCTCATCAGAACAGCTATTCATAGGAGTTCTCAACGTGAAAAATCAATATTTTCTGCCTTTTAAGAAGCAACAATAAAATGGCTTCAATACGGACGTGATAGCGACATCTAATACAAAATCCGTAGAATAGTTTCGAAACACAATTCAGATTTCTGCTTATAGTATGAGCCTTCTAAAAATTGCAAGGCAAACAGACGTTGATAAAAGATGTTAAAAGGGACATGGGGAATCTAAAATTTGCATTCCACGACATGTCTTTTACAACTAAGCAGAAATCCTTAGCGAATTGTGCTTCTAGTACTCACTCAGAGTAAATCCGAAATAAAATGAAAAAGACAGGAAATATTCGATTTAACGCAAACAAATCCTATGTATCTGTTGATACGTATTTCGACCTAATAGGTATCATCAGAACAGCTATTCATAGGAGTTCTCAACGTGAAAAATCAATATTTTCTGCCTTTTAAGAAGCAACAATAAAATGGCTTCAATACGGACGTGATAGCGACATCTAATACAAAATCCGTAGAATGGTTTCGAAACACAATTCAGATTTCTGCTTATAGTATGAGCCTTCTAAAAATTGCAAGGCAAACAGACGTTGATAAAAGATATTAAAAGGGGCATGGGGAATCTAAAATTTGCATTACACGACATGTCTTTTACAACTAAGCAGAAATCCTTAGCGAATTGTGCTTCTAGTACTAACACAGAGTAAATCCGAAATAAAATGAAAAAGACAGGAAATATTTGATTTCACGCAAACAAATCCTATGTATCTGTTGATACGTATTTCGACCTAATAGGTCTCATCAGAACAGCTATTCATAGGAGTTCTCAACGTGAAAAATCATAATTTTCTGCCTTTTAAGAAGCAACAATAAAATGGCTTCAATACGGACGCGATAGAAACATCTAATATAAAATCCGTAAAATAGTTTCGAAACACAATTCAATTGTGTTTCGACCTTATATATATATATATATATATATATATATATATATATCTCCGGCATTTAGGCGGCACACGCCCTTCCGGTAGGGATCTATAGAGGAGTATCACCGAACCACAAGCCCTTATTTCTTGGGGTACTGCTCCACCATAGGCCGATTAGATACCAGAATATTTTAGACTAAGCCGCAGATTCATTTAGAATTTTAAACTGCTGCGTTAGCCTTTTTGTTTTCTGTACACCGAGCTGGGAATTGAACTGACATGTCTCGCATTGAAGCGAAGGAGAAGCCAGCCGCTCAGCTCGCTTGGCTATCCGATCGATATATATATATATATATATATATATATATATATATATATATATATATATATATATATATATCATACATATATAATGTATGTATATAGTAGACGAGATTATACATAGCTTCACAAGTCGTGTGTTAAGACTATCGCTAACTATCGGAAGTAGTATATTAAACCTGTCTTGATGGTATGCAACATGTTTTGCATGCAAGTGTATTATGGTGGGTGTATGTAAAAGTAAACCTTTATTTTATTTTTGATGTTTTGTCAGTAAATAACAATAAATGTTGCTCAGTTTATCTATGTCAGACTTTTTATTTATACAAGACGTATTGGATTTTATGAAACACAATTCCAAGAAAACACGTTTTCAATTGTTGTTTTCCTGTGCAGAATAGGAATTCTTAAAATTCAATTCATGTTTTAACGTTAATGCATGTTCTGTCAGCGTACATGCATTTATTTTTTGGTTTTTATGTCGCTGCGATGTGAGATTACTATACTGTGAAAATTAAGAGATGATTCTCCGATATACACGTTTTTACAATTTTCCCACAGTATAGAATAAAGAACATTCGATGACTCCTGTATTGTGAAAGAATCCTTTGTCTTTGTGTAAAACTTCGATACCGTTTTCACATTCTTAGTTGCAATTTTTAAGCTACTAATATTTTTGAAAATGTTGATTAGCTTAGGTGCTGGAATATAGGGTAGGCAACCATACGTTACTTTAGATTGTGGTAGCAATGATGCGTTGTGTGTCAATGTCAGTGTCAGTTGTCGGACCTAATTATTATGAAAATTTTTTTGGTCAGAAAATTGCAAAGGAAAAGGACAACCAAATATGATTTTATTTAAAAGCCCTTTGGTATAGGAGTTCTCTTGTAGTATAGATCTCATCTTTTTAGTCCCTTGTCCCTGAACTCGATGTGTGATAAGTTGATAACCTTAGTTTTAAGAGCCAAAAACAAATTTGTTTTCATCTTAGATGGATGTTAAGAATAATAGTTTATGAAACGGTTACTAAAACAAGGTTTACGATACCACTACGTCCTTAGCATGCCATCACTGCCACGATGTATAAGCATGTCTAAAAAAATTTAAAGTGTTCACACTGGGCGTTGAAGGTGTTTAAACCCTTAGTTACTTTGTTTTCAGGGACCGATAATATCAAATCATCTACATATCGTCTGATAAAAGGTATGTGAAAAGGTATCTTTTCTTTACACATTCCTATAAGTTCATCAAAAACAAAGTAACATAGTATGGGAGATATTTTGCTGCCCATTGGAGTGCCAAAGATTTGTTTAAAAAAATTACAATTGAACAAAACGATGTTACAGTCAAAAATGAATAATAAAATTCTTATGAAATTAACTAAACTGATCTTGGTATGCATAGAGATGCTGTTCCAGTTATTTTTGATGCTGTTAAAAATAGAATCTAGTGGTAGGTTTGTAAATAGTGACACAACATCTAAACTAATCAATATATAATTAATCGGAACTTTAACATTATTAATGAAGTTACTAAACGTGAAAGAATCTCTAATATAAAAATTTATTGGATTCGTTGTAGAAAATTGTGAGGATATCTGTAAGGTGTTTAGCAAGTTTACTATTAGGAGCATCAAAGAAATAGGCCTCATAGAAACAGTGGGTTTGTGAACTTTAGGCAGTGTACTTATAAAACCTGGGTGCAACTGCATTGTAAATTTTCAAAGATTTTGCAACTTCTGTTGTGATGGATTTGGAAGAAGCTAAATCCGAAACAAGCTTATTCGCCTTTTATTGGAGAGTGTACACCGGACTGTTCATAAGTTTGATGTAACTTTTTGTGTTATTTAGTAAACTATTGCTTTTTTTCAATGCAATCATTCTTATAATTGCCACTGTTACATTTCCCTTTTGCCACTGTTACAAATATATATAAATATATATATATAAATATATATATATATATATATATATATATATATATATATATATATATATATATTATATATATATATATATATATATATATATATATATATGTCCACCCGTTGTTTTAGAATTACATCGAAGTCTCAGCGTAACGACGAATTCGTTCGACAGGTTCTAGACCTCTCATTATAACGTCAAAACATCTAGATCTTTGTGGAGCGCCGTTTTTTTGTTTTTTTTTTTAATAATAAAAGTAATTTCTTTTCTGGATTCCAAGTAAAATAATTTAAAATAAACCAACAATAAATTGCGAGTCATATTATGGTCACATTTTATTTGCACTAAATCTCAATCTAGTTTAAATTTACAAATCCATATTCTGTTCAAACCAATGTTCATCATACTAAAACCTTTTATTGGTTTTCAGATCGCAAAATTTTAATTTGTTGTTCATTTTCCCTGAAATCCAAAATGGAATACACGGGTAGTAAAATGTTTATTAGTCGATAAAATGCAGGAATTGAAGCTGAAACATTTTATTTTCATTACCAAATAATATTCTGTGATGATAGAATTCAGAGTATCTTCGATGGAATGTGACTATTTTCAGAAAATCAGTAAACAATAATAGATACAAACTATTGGCTTAGACTTTAAAGATCGATTGAAATTTTTTCTTACGACTGTATATTCATATTGATTTTGATTTATAGGCAAATAAATACCCAATTTAATTGGTAAGTAAATTTTAAATACTTGTAGTTTATATATAATATAATATATATACATATGTATATATATACACACACATATATATATATATATATATATATATATATTATTAGAAATATAATTTTATATAGAAACTACAAGTATTTAAAATTTACTTACCAATTAAGTTGGGTATTTATTTGCCTATAAATCAAAATCAATATGAATTGTGTTATTATTGACTGTTGATTTAAATATCTAGTGGTAATTCTTGAGGTAGCAGAGAGTGTATTTTGTTGCCGAGAGGGGGCATTTGGGCCTGTAGGACCCACCGCCGGCTCTTCGGGCTTCTTCCTATCCCCGGAATTTGAACGGGTATGGACCATCTCTGATTTGCCGCTGGTATAAGGGTTAAATAGCACTGCTGTTCTAAATAACAGTTCCAGTGACAAATATCTGTTATAGGTAACGGTTCCAAGGAACAGTTACAAAGTAACAGGCAAAGATGGAAAACAGATAGGTAAAAAAATATTCTAAGTATTCCTAGACTTACGGAAGGAATAACTTAGTAAAAACACGTAAATCAAATGGTATAAAAAATATAATGCAAGAGAAATGTTCCTAAGTGTTTCTTGACTTACGGAAGAAACAACTTAGGACAGAAATATAGAAAAATTCCGAAATATGCAAGTGTGAGAATAAAATATGGAAATATTTCTAAGTGTTTCTTGACTTACGGAAGAAACGACTTAGAAATGAAAAATAAAGTATAAAACAAGAAATGCAAAAATGAAGCAGATTATAGAAATACGTCTAAGTGTTTCTTAACTTACGGAAGAAACAACTTAGAACAGGAAATAAACAAGTAAAATAAATGCACAAATATTATAAGTGTTTCTTGGCTTATGGAAGAAACAACTTATAATAGAAAACAAGAAAATCAAATACAGAAAAGATGTGAAAATATTGCTAAGCGTTTCTTGACTTACGAAAAAAACAACTTAGCATAACATGGAAAATGAAATAGACAAATATATAAGTATTTTCTTAACTTACGGAAGAAAATATCTTAGATAAAATATCAGAAATAATAATGCGATAAGAAAATATTTCTAAGTGTTCTTTGACTTACCGAAAAGAACTACTTAGATACAAAGCCCAAAATCAAATTTATAAAATAGAATTAAGGTGAATAGAACTAAGTAAGGTAAATATTTCTAAGTGTTCTCAACTTACGGAAGAACAACTTAGATACAAAATACAAGAAAAATAAACAATCAAAATAATCAAATAAAATATCAAATAATCAGTATATGAACAAATATAAGTCAAAGTAATATTCTAACCTGAAAAGGTCTGAATATACAATAATAAAATATAAATGGTTATCAGGAAATAAGAAATAAAAGAATAGCTTAGTCGGAACAATAATAGCACCGACTAGGTCTACAGAAGAAGAGGCAAGCTCGACTGACCGATGAGAGAAATTCCGTCTGCTTTTATATAAAACAAATCTTTTGTTTTACGTAGTAAAAGTGGAATTTTCCTACATCGAGTCAATTAGAAATTCGAATTTGCCCACACTTGGAATTTCCAAGTATTTCTCCGAATTTCTAAATGCGTCCGGCACGGCGGTCAGCTTCTGCCTGACACGCCTCCGGAGACAATTTGACCCACAAGACAAAGAAAACGCTTTGACTTACTGTCAAACTTTCGAATTTATTCTAATTCTTTTTCAAGACATCTGTTAACAAAGAAATATAAAAATTATCTAGCTATAATTGTTAATTGTCTTACTTACTAGTAGTGAGATTACAGTTTAAGTTTAATTATATGAAACGAACCATTACACATATAAATATTACAATTAAAAAAAGTCTATATATATATATACATATATATATATATATATATATATATATATATATAATATATATATATATTATATATATATATATATATGTCATTGCCATGTTCGTTTGATTACTGTACATATATGAATCAATATACAGTTATTTTATGTAGAAAGCAAAACTAGTAACAATAGATTTGATTATTATTAATTTGATTGTCGATAAAAAATATAAAATATAAAATAATAAATTAGTCCAGTAAGTTTGGCTTAAGCATATATAAATTCTTTAAGGTAGAGATGTCGATAGTAAATGAGATTATGAGAATTAAATGTGTGATTTAGAATAATGGTTGACTTTATTTTTAACTTTAAACCCATTCTATCTTAAAACTTTCCAGAGACTCTAGAAATGTCTTTCCTTTAATTTCTGTAACACTGAATCTACAGAAACATGTTCTTCTTTCTTTTCACGCATTGTATATTATATATTATATATATATATATATATATATATATATATATATATATATATATATCAAAAACATATATATAATGTATATGTAATGTATATGTATATGTAATGTAAAACATATATATAATGTATATATTATATATATATATATATATATATATATATATTATATTTATATATATAATGTCATTGTCATGTTCGTTTAATTACTGTACATATATGAATCAATATACAGTTATTTTATGTAGAAAGCAAAACTAGTAACAATAGATTTGATTATTATTTTATTTGATTGTCGATAAAAAATATACAATATAAAATAATAAATTAGTCCAGTAAGTTTGGCTTAAGCATATATAAATTCTTTAAGGTAGAGATGTCGATAGTAAATGAGATTATGAGAATTAAATGTGTGATTTAGAATTATGGTTGACTTTATTTTTAAATTTAAACCCATTCTATCTTAAAACTTTCCAGAGACTCTAGAAATGTCTTTCCTTTATATATATATATATATATATATATATATATTATATATATATAATGTATATATATATATATATATATATATATATATATATATGTATTTATATATATATAATGTATATTTTATATATATATATATATATATATATATATATATATATGTATATATATATATATATATATATATATAATATATATATATATATATTTTTATATCACGAAACACTTTTTTGACTTTTAAAAAAATTTATTTATTACAAAATACAATTATCAAAGTTACGTGTTAAAAATGAATGAAATATAAAATATAATGAATGAACTACAAAAATATACTGAATACTGAATTAAGAGCGACAAGCGGTTTTATAATATTACTAAATGCTGACTCAGTGGGAACGTGTAAAAAGCTTGGGTCCCGCTGACTCTGCTGGTACTGCAATTGCAAGGATCCTTATCGGCTCAGGTTGTTGGAAGTGGAACCTGATACCCTGGGAATCGTCGTGATAAGGAACATCGGTTGGTACAATGCATATAACAGCTCCCCCTTTTAGATGAAAGTTGATGCGTGGCAGCAACTTTTAGACTGTCTGTTTATTGGTATTCAG
This sequence comes from Diabrotica balteata, assembly GCA_918026665.1. Lineage (NCBI taxonomy): Eukaryota > Metazoa > Arthropoda > Insecta > Coleoptera > Chrysomelidae > Diabrotica > Diabrotica balteata. Next base: position 121,608,526 of record OU898276.1, on the reverse strand, counting down.
TTGGATCTGCTCTTCTTCGTCTATGGCGTCACTTAGGTGGATACTGGGTCTTCGTCTTGGAAGGATTTTCCTCCAATTCCGGGTGAAAGCTGTCTCTGGGTGTCTTGGTGGAGAGGGTGGATGGTCATTGTCATTGGTATTGCCAATTCCTATCCTGTATCTTCTCTTGGATCTGCATTTACATATAACATAAAGAACAACAAGAGTTACAATGACAACTATGGTAAAAATGGTGAACCAGCTCAGATGTTTGTTGACAAACGGTTCATTGATTAGTTTATCGAGTTCTTCAGAATACTGATTGAGTTTGTGCTGGGCTATCTCGAGGCCTTCAGTATTGATTCTGCTAAGCTTCAGTGGTTTTAAGTCGGGAAGATGGATTTTATCTGGGAAGTGTTTGCAGCAATTGAATGGAATTTGGACTGGGTGACTTCTGTATGTAACATTGTCATGAACGTCGATTAATTTCTGAGAGTGTACTCTTGTACTTCCAATAAAGGCATCGCACGTGGGTTGTAGTTTGAGTACATGGTTTGTGTAAATAATCTTCGATTTAACGTCTTCTCTGGATTCGCATTTGATGGTAATAGGCAGTGGATCAGAAACTGTTATGAGCCACAGGTTTATGTTGATCTTCTGGACGTTGTAATCTTTGGCAAATACTACGGAAGTCTGGCATGTTCTGGGAAGGCGTTCTTGTCGTTTCAGAAGTTGGGCTTCGCATATGGCATCGCTGTCGATTGGGTATGGAAGTGTGTTGTAACAGATCTTGGTTCGAGCTCGCAAAGTTTTGCATGACTCAAGGCTATTTATTGTAAGGTATAATAATGAATCATCATTTCGCGCAATGTATTTATTTGTTGCTGTTAATATTGAATGAAGACCTGTTCGATTATCCAGTATTGGTATTGGATAGATACGATATAAAGTATATTGTTCTGCATCAATTAAAGGAATATTTAAGACAAACACAATTCTTGTGTCTAATTGATATGTTTGCAATTCGATAATATCGAGATATTGAGCTAGATTTGAAGTATAGATTGATAATGGAAGATTATTTTTTTGTAATGATTGTGATATATGCCGTAGCGATTCAATTAAATCAAAGGGGGTTATGATTGAGCTGTGTAATATTTTTAATCGAGCAAAGGTTATGGCATTTACTATTTCATTTAAAGAGTCTTCGATAAATGAATAGCTTTCCATTAGTAATTCACAAAAGTTTAGCATATCGATTTGAGATTGATAGAATTTTAATTGGTTAGAGATATCCATTATTGACTCTCGAATTTCTTTAATATTATTGTTGGACGTTTCCTCGTCTATTTGTCATTTCTGGATTGTGGCGTTAAAGTTTTTAATAACAGAAGTTGTAACCGATATTTGATTTTTCAATAAGTTTTCGATTTGATATTCATCGCCTGTTATTTTATTTATACAATCATTAAAATATTCGCCATCTGACGAATCTAAGTTGCCGGTAATTGATTTCCATATCGAACCTATTCCGTTAATAAGTCCGCGTTTCTCTCGAAATGTGTATTGTTTCGTATCAGCCATTATTTCTGTATATTTGAGATTAACAGAGCTAGAGATTTGTTTGAGAAGACTTATGTGAGTTTGGTCTTCGGATTTAAATGCCAGCATTCGAGGTACATCTTCTTCAATGGTATCCAATAAATTTTCTAAGATTTTGTCATTTTTGTCGATAACGTCTCTGATTAGTTGCATTTCTTTATATACAAGGAGGGTCCATTTGTCGTTCGAAATTTTGAGATTGGTTTCTTCACGAAAAAAGATTCCAACAGTGTTGTTGATTGGAGTTAACGTATACTGGGAGAGGATGACTGGGATCAGTCCCAGGACTCTGAAAGAAAATTACTCATGATAGGGTTTTAATCTATCAAAATTTACTTTCATTGTTCTATTGGTTTGGGTATTTAATAAAGTAGCAGAATTACGTGAATTTCTTGAATTTCAAAAGGGCCATTAAATTTATTTTGGGATTTATCTTTAATTTGCGATTCTTTGACGTAAACCTTATCGCCTATTTTATATTCTGGAGGGTTTGATGACACGTGTTGATCGAATCTTTCTTTAGCCTTTTCTTTTTGTCTTTCCGTCTTGGCTCGTGCCACTTTATAGAAATATTGCATACGATTACTTAAGTCTCTAACGTATTTTGATATAAGGATTTTTTCATTGTAAAGTATTTCGGGTGGTCTAAAAGAAGTATGTCCGAAAATGAGTTCGTATGGTGTAAATCCGTGGGTTTTGTTTTTTGTGTTATTGTAGCAAATAACTGCATAAGGCAGAACATTGAACGGATGTTCATCGGGATTTTCAGCTTGATTAGCTCTTATCATTTCGCTTAGGGTTGCGTGAAATCTTTCGATAGAACCGTTAGATTGTGGATGGCCCACACTTGAGAAGGTTAGTTTTATGTCGTACAATTCACAAAGATCTTTCATCAAAGCATTGTCGAATTCATGTCCATAGTCACAGTGTATGCGTAATGGTGTGCCAAAGATAATAAGATGATTGACGACTGATTTAGCTGTTTTGTTTTCAAGAGGATACGCCTGTGTGAATTTAGTGAGCTCGTCTCGGATAGTTAATGCGTAATTTCTGGTAGGGTATTCGAAAAGATCTATGTTAATTCTTTCAAACGGTGTTTTAGGGGTTTCGGTGATGACTAACGGGTTACTTAAGTTTTTTCTACATATCTTTACTTTTTGACAGATTTCGCAATTTTTTATAAAATTTTCTACATCCTTTGTGATGCCTTGCCAATTATACTTTTCTTTTATTCTTCGTATAGTTTCATTTATACCCCGATGGAGATTGTTTTTGCCACAATGATAGTGATCTAGTATTTGGGGTATTTCATCCTGTTTTAATAACATCTTGACAGATTCTCAGTTTTACTTCTTTATCGGCAAAGATAAATGAAAATATTTCTAGAATTGGTAATTCGAGTTGATTTTCGACGTAATGCATTTGCGATAGGTCAAATTCGTTTTGTGCGACATAAACGATATAGAATATGTGTTGTACTACTGTTTCAGGATCAAAAGGAAGGGGAATGATAAAATATTTCCGATTTTTGACAGTTTTACTACCGAATATATTAATCTTTGATAAGTTAAAATCTATATTGTTTTCATCGAAGACGTCGTCTAATATTTTGCGATGTATTTCTTCCATTTTATTTTGTCTAAGAAAGGTGATGATGTTCTTATGCGATTTGTCTAATAATTGATCATTAGATATTTCAATTTTAGAATAGTCAATGAGTGATTTAGTTTTATACAGTTCGACAAATCTATTAAAATGTTCAGTGATTTCTTCTTCATTGATTTCATTTGGTTCTTCGTCAGATTCCGTATCGTTCGAAGCCAATATTGATATTTTCTTATGAAAATTCGCACATTCTTTAAAATGATTAATTTTAATTCGAGAAAGGGCGTCCGCATTTTTGTTGGTTTTTCCCGGTTTATGAATAATTTTATAATTGTATTCCTCAAGCTTGAGACGCCATCTAGCAAGTCTGCTTCCAGGGTCTTTTATAGAAAATAACCAGGTGAGTGGACGGTGATCAGTTACTAGGGTGAATTTTCTACCGAACAGATAGGGTCTGAAATGTTTTACAGCCCATACGATGGCAAGGAGCTCTCGCTCAATGGTCGAATATCGTGTTTCAGCATTACACAGGGTACGTTAAGCATATGCTATAGGAAGATCTTTTCCAATGGGGCCTTGGGATAATATAGCGCCGATGGCGAATGCACTTGCATCTGTTGTGAGGACGAATGGTTCCTCAAAGTTTGGATAGGTCAGAATTGGGTCAGAAATTAAAGCGTTTTTTAAATCTTCAAAAGCTTGCTTGCAATCCGGGTTAAAATTAAAAGCAACGTCTTTTTGTAGTAGTCTAGTGAGAGGTTTAGAAAGTTTAGCAAAATTGGGAATAAAACGACGATAGTAACCGGCTAGACCTAGGAAAGATTTTATTTCTTTTGGTGTTTTCGGTTCAGGAAATCGTTGGATACAATCAACTTTAGAAGGGTTGGGCTTGACGCGATCTTGGGTAATGAGATGTCCGAGATACCCCACCTCTTTCCTGAGAAATTCACATTTATCAGGCTGGATTTTAAGATTTGCCTTTCGAAGACGTTTGAAGACTTCAGTAAAACGGGAAATATGTTCGTGAATGGTAGGGGAGTATACTATAATGTCGTCCATATAGACAAGACATCGTTCGTTCAAAATACCTAAAAGAATATTGTCCATGACACGCTGGAATGTGGACGGTGCATTTTTAAGTCCAAAAGGCATACGAGTAAATTCATAATGTCCGTTTTCGACAGAGAAGGCTGTTTTAGGAATATCTTTGGGATCGATTTCAATCTGATGAAATCCGGAGGCAAGATCGAGAGTTGTGAAATATTGGCTTTTTCCAAGCTGGTCTAAGAGATCGGAAATATTAGGAAGAGGGTATTTATCGTCAATGGTACATTCATTGAGTTTTCGGTAGTCTATTACTACTCGCCATTTTTGTTCTCCAGAAGAGTCCATTTTTTTTGGAACAACCCAAACAGGAAATGACCAAGGAGAAGTAGAGGGCCGAATGATACCTTCGTTGATCATCTTATTTACTTGAGATTTAACTTCCTCTTTGTGGACCTGAGGATATCTGTATGATTTCATAAAAATGGGTTTGGCGTTATTAGTTTCAATTTGATGTTTAATCTCACTAGTGAAAGTAAGATTGTCTCCTTCTAAGTAAAATATGTCTTCGTAATTTAAGCAAAGATTTGTTATTAATTCTTGTTCTTCCTCGTTAAGATGTTCTGTTCGAAGTCGAGATTTTATTTTGTTGGTACAGTCAATTTTATCAGAGCAATAATTTTCCAAGTTATCGTTCAACTGGAAATTTGGGATGGGGTATTTAAAATAGGGTTCAATTACTATATCGGAAAAGTCGATAATTTTAGGAATTGCATTTGCGTTTACTACGGATGTCAGAAATTCTCCTTTTTCATTTACGTGTACTAACGCGTTGGGGATATGGACTTTTTCTTTTTCTTTTCTGTGCAAAATTGCATCTGTGTTTGACAGATGGCATTTTAACTGGAATATTTGTTCGGATCTGGGATCTATTTTAATTTGATTAGGGGGTTCATTGTTACGCGAATTAGTTTCTACTTTGTGGAGAGGTAATGTTTTAAAGTTTGTAATTAGTTGTTTGTTTTTGAGGTCTATCGTACACTCGTAATGTTCTAAGAAATCGAGGCCTAAGATTCCATCGAAATCAATATCTAAATTATAAATGAAGACTTTATGGGGATTTCCCACTTGAAACGGGACTAAAGTTGATTCAGTGACAAGAATTTTTTGGTCTGTAATACCTTGTATAGTAATTTGTTCGTGAAAACGTGGTTTGAAATTTTTCACGGTATTTTCTTTGAAGATAGAGATACCAGCACCGGTATCGATAAGTAATTTAAACGTATTTGATGCGTCTTTTATATAGTACAGGTTTTTAGAGTTTACAGCAAGAAGAGGGCTTAAAGAAAAGTCTGTTCTGGAAAGTTCAGAGATGGGTTCATGTCGTCCAAATTCAGAGTTTGTATCTGATTTTGTATTTGAGACAAAGATTCGTTCATTGAACTGATATTGTCTGGTGGGTGGTTCTGATTCGGGACTGTGAGAAAATCCTGATAGTCTTGGCTATCAATTAAATCGGTTGATTGATCTAATGAATGGTAATAATCGGGAGGTGAATAATTGTTGTCAGAGAAATCTTCGTATTGGTAGCTTTCATTTAAAGCTGAAGTGTAGTTATTAATATAGTCAGGCTCATAGTTAACGAAATGAGCTCTGTGCCTATCGTTCGAAAAATTGGGATTCTTATGTATTACAGAAGGGCGTATTTGTGAATTATTTTGATTTGGTGTAAATTGAGGTCTTTGTTGGTCATTGTGTCTATTGTTTTGAAAATTATTATTTGAGCTGAAAGTTGGTCTCTGAAAGCCATTGCTTTGAGTGTTATTGAAGTTTTGATGGCTATTAAAATTTCGAGAATTGTTAAAATTATGAGAGTTGTTGGAATTCTGCGAATTATTTTGGGAATTTTGTCGAGAACGACATTTATTGTACGAGTGGCCCATACGTCCACAAAATGTGCATCTATGTGGTTGAAGGTTTGGTCTTCTAATGGGTTGATTATTTTGATTGGGTTTGGGAGGATTGGATCTATTGATTTTTTGTATTTCGAAATAGGATAATTGTAACTCTCGTCTTATGCGGACTTGAGCTTCAAGAAGGTCTTTTGGATTACTAGCACGAATAATATGAGCGATTTTTGGATCGAGGCCGGTCAATAATGTATTGAGCGCCATTGATTCAATTAATACAATTTGGGCCTGTTTTTTCTACAGCAGAGAGGCTAGATTTCTGTATATTAGCGTGCATTTTTGCATTAAGGACTTGTACACGATTAAGGAATGTAAGAGCCGATTCATTTGGCAGTTGTTTGACTCTTTGTAAATCTTGTATCAAAGAAGATAAGTCTCTAGTGTCTCCAAAATGAGAGGTAAGAAGCTGTTTAATTTTTAGATACGATAATGGATTTCTTGAGTATTCTTCTTATAAGTATAAGTTGCGCTGCTCTTCCGCGTAATTTATTTTTAATGTGAATTACTAATAGTTGTTTTTGATCGCGCGTAGACATATTGTAGGCATGTGGTTAATAAATCAATAAACGAAATAGAAGTAAAAATATAAGATAATGGATTAATTAAAAATAATTAATCAAATATAAATATCAAATAATAAAACAAAATGTAAATATCAAAATAATAAATCGAAAATGTAAATATGTCAAAATATAGGAAAAGTATTTTTCTAAGACAGTGTGTGATTAGCAGAATAATCGACACAGGTAATCGATTAATAAAATAAAAATAAAAAAGTTGACGATTTACAGAATAATCGCCAAAAGTTTATAATTATTAAAGTAATTATCAAAAAATATTCAAATTTGGCATAAAATTATTAACTAAATGAATATTTTATATTGGAATATCGATCAGTATATGGTAATAAATGGTATTAAACAAAAATTATATACGAGATGATTCAGTATTAGACTTACATTAGTTCCAAAAACATCTAGTCGTCTTGTTCTCGACAGCTAATCTACCAGGGGCTTCACTTGGTGTTCCTTCCGTAGATGTCTGCAAAGTTAGGGCGGCACTGCTTTTTGGAGTTTTCTGGTTCTTTTTCTGATTAAAGGATTGGAATCCACCGTTGTCAGTTAGGTTCTCCTTGTTCTGCCAACGTTTCCAGATCCTACTGCGACTGCGCCACTTTTTATATCACGAAACACTTTTTTGACTTTTTAAAAAATTTATTTATTACAAAATACAATTATTAAAGTTACGTGTTAAAAATGAATGAAATATAAAATATAATGAATGAACTACAAAAATATACTGAATACTGAATTAAGAGCGACAAGCAGTTTTATAATATTACTAAATGCTGACTCAGTGGGAACGTGTAAAAAGCTTGGGTCCCGCTGACTCTGCTGGTACTGCAATTGCAAGGATCCTTATCGGCTCAGGTTGTTGGAAGTGGAACCTGATACCCTGGGAATCGTCATGATAAGGAACATCGGAACATATATATATATATATATATATATATATATATATATATATATATATATATATATATATATATATATTCTTACGGATTTCAAATTTGCAATCTTCGGGAAGATCTTATAGACAGTCTTTGGGTGTCAGCGAGCTTTGCATTGTGCTACATTTTGTATACTTTGTCTAATTTTTGCTTTTTGCAAAATTGACTTTAGTTTTGTTTTACTAATACAGAGCATTATATTAAATACGCTTATAAACAGATAAAACTGGTAGCTATGGGCCCCCATTGCTTTTCTCAACAATAAAATATTTATGTAGATTAAATATAAAGATATCTACATCTAAAGACGTCTCGGCATTTTTGGTTTTAATACAAAAACACACTCTTTGAAATTAGAATCACTACCAAATTATGTCAAAGTGAAAACCCTTTTTATTCAAGTCAAGTCAAAGTCCTTTTTATTTAAATAATTTTTAGAGCAATTTACTTTCGTACTTCTTATGTTGCACAGTAAAATATTCGCTATCGAGTTAATCCAAAAAAGAGTCGTATATTTATGAAATGGACTGTATGCAGTAAATATCGCAACTCTATCTCACAAAAATATTTACAGTGCTTAATTCTCACACTTAACCATATGTTGAACAGTTCTATATATTTAAAGAATAATATTAAATTGTTATTAGTAAATACCCGCAGACACTTAAGTATGCGAAGATGACATTTTTCACTTTCTTCAGTTTTCAGAAAACTTCAGTTTTCTTTCTTGTTAGTATTATGGCCATTTGATATTATGATTTGTTGTGCATTAAAACTGTTTTAAAATTTAAAACACGTTAAGACACATTTAACACATACCCGTTCAACGCTTTTGAGAAAATGTTACCTATTTATCTGGAAATTGCTAAAAAGCTAACGACAGGAACACCTATAGGAAGAAGAAGTAGGAACCAATCGCGAATTAAGGGTTAGATGGAGTTAAGGCCTACTTAGGGATACTAGCGATCAGAAGATGGTAACACGTTGTTAGAAACCGAACAGAATAGCGACGAATCTTAGAGCAGGCCAGGATCCATAGAGGATTGTCGAGCCAAAGATGACTTATCAGTCAAGCATGTATGTCCCAACCTAGTTCATCGTGGTTTGTTTTCTTCTCTTCGTGATCGTTGTTTTAATACATGAAGTAGTGCATGAATATCAGCGGTATTGGTATCAGCAGTTTCGGTATCAGCAAAGTATTAGCGGTATGTGCTAGTGCAGCTAAGCTAAAAATATACAGAATGAGTCATGATAAACTACTACTTTGTATGGAGCCCCCATGGTCACTAACAAATGACTATTATAAAGTGTCTGTTTCCATGATTTAATAAAATACAGTTGGGAATTTTGACTGAAATTTATATTCGTAACTTGTGAAAAATAAGTTCAATGTGTCTCATATTTTGATCAAACCAAACTACTATCACCTAATCAACTGGTTTATTCAAACCAAAAACACATGTCCAGCTTAAAAAAAAAACAGTTTGTTTTGTTCATAGCAAAAGTTTAAAAACTATTTTGATAATTTTATAAATTAGACAAATTGACAATTAAAATGCAATTTTTATACCTCGTTTCCCGATACGATTACTTAACACTAATTAAAAAAAGAAAATGATAATAAATTTGACTATAAGAAACTTTTCTTGCAAAAATTTAATTTTTTTTAAACAAAAATCATCAAATCATCAAAAATCATCAAATGTTAAATAATCATTTAACAAGGAAAAGAGAATTGATTCAAACCGGAAAAAATCAGGTCCGGTTTAAAAAATTAGTTCATTTTGATCATTGCAAAAATTTCACAGTTTATACGGGTTTTAAAAACTATAATAAGAATTTTAAATATAAGACGTGATTTACATTTTAAATAATACAACCCTTTTTCCAATTTCCTGATTTTCAGAACGTACATGTTGTTTTGAGTAATACTAAAACATCGTCCTGCATAATTATTGTTTAGTAATTCATCGTTAGTGTCATTTTATTGAAGTCTCAGATGTATATTTTATATTTTCTGAAAAACGGTTACAGTAATAATCAGCTTTATTTTTGAGTTATTAAAAAACAAAATTACCATGTAAAATTACCTGTAATCAATCTTTGGTTCACTTTGCCAAACTTTTAATTCAAAGTCAAATTTGATTATTTACATTAACACTTAAGTAGTCGTGTTTGGGAAAAATAAATTTCAGTTATACTTGCAGATTTGTCAAATTTATAAAATTATTTTAAGAGTTTCCAAAAACCGTATATAGGAAGAAATTTTTTCTTTGAACAAAACAAACATATTTTTTAAAACCGGACCTGATTTTTTCAAGTTTGAATTACGTCCGGGTTGTTTGTTAAATGTTAAATTAAATTTCTGCCAAAAAAATGACTTTTTGTCAGAAAGTTTTATTTTTTCCATCGATGGTTCACTTTGTTATACTTTTAATTCGTAGTCAAATTTAATTTTTTCAATTAAAAACTAAGTAATCGAGTGCGAAAAAAATTAATATGGCATTTTAATTTCTATTTGTCAAATTTATAAAATTCTTATTCGCTCCGTGCGTGACCATGGTAGGGTACATTGAAACGATGCCAGCGTGCGTAGCGTCGAAATATGACAAAATTGGAATATTGGACAAAATATTTTTACGCATAAATTTTATCAAAAATGTGTGGAAATACATGTTGCGTATTCAATTGTGTTAATAATAGCAAAAACAGTGAGTGTAGTTTTTATAGGTTCCGAAAGATTACATATAAATTAGAGAAAAGAAAAAGATGAATTCGTGCTATTAATATGAAAAAGTAAATATGACATAATTTTATTTTTATGCAATTGAAATAGGAAAAATTTAAATAATTTACCTTGAATGATATTTCATAAGGCTTCAAGCTAACTGCAGATGACTTTAGCTTTTATATCATAACTTTTACTATTATTGTTTTTAATTATATGCTCTTTTGCGTGATGTTTTTCCCTTTCTTTTCCGTTTGGAGTTGAAAAACTATATTATGATGAATTTTGAGAAACCGAGTTTTTAATACTACATTTATTTTGTACATAAACTAAAAAAATATATTTAAAATGTTAAATCAAAAACTACACAAGAAAGCCCTGAAATTAGTATTTCCACCACCAGAGAAAAAACCCAGTACCTTCTGCTCGATTATATATACAGGCAAAATAACAACAAAAATTGCCAAACACATAAAAAAGAAAGGAATAACACCAGCTTTCCGAACAAATAACAACCTAGGCAAATATATTAAAAATAACAAGAGCCAAAATAAAAAACACTTAAATAGTGGTGTATACAAACTCCAATGTGGCGACTGCCCAAAAACTTACATCGGTCAAACTGGTAGAAACTTTGATAAACAAATAGCAGAACATAAAAGGGCTTTCAAGAATAGAAAAACAGATTCGACATACGCACTTCACCTTCTAGATCATAATCATTCTTTTAATGACAAAGTTAAAATTCTTCACATTCAAAATAAAGGCCTTAAGCTATCTTTGTTAGAATCTATGGAAATCAACAAATTAAAAAACACAGATATAATTCTGAATGACCAACTTGAGACAAACAGTTCTCCCTCCTCAACCTATTTCATTAGAGACTATAAATTTGTAAACCCAAGCCAAAATAGATCACTTGAGAAAGGCAATCAGCCGAAACAGCTGTAGTGATAATATTTAAAATAAATTTTGTGGAAGTTTAAAAACAAAGTTTTCAGTGTTTTATTGTTACATAAAATGAATTTCCATCAAGTAACGGTCGAATCCATCAATTATATATTTAAAAAGTAATTTATTAATAATTGTCAATTTCGCATTTATTTAACAATGTCAAAGATATGTCATATGTTTAACCTGAAAATTGGGACTCCAAAATTGTCAGATGAAGACGGTAGGTGTCGCATCAGTCACGCACGGAGCGAATAGGCGTTCTCAAGAACTAAATGGTGAAAGGTAAAATTTTTGGTATGAAGAAAAGAAACTAATTTCTTTAAGCCGTACCTCATTTTTTCTAGTTTGAATAAATCAGTTAATTCGATAGGTGTAGTATACGTTTTGACCAAAATATGACTTATATCGAACTTACCGTTCGACAGTTATGACGAAGAGAAATTTCAGTCAAAATTCACCACTCACCCTGTATATTAGTAAACAATGGGACTAGGCATGTTTTAATGGTCATTTTTTAATACACATAGGGGTCTCCATACGAGGAAGGAATATTTACAACTCATCATGACTCACCCTCTACAACGTACATATTCGTTTTTGTTATAGTACCATCTATCTATAGAATAATAATATTAGGCAAGGAATTATCTATCTCCATGCAATAAAACAAGTTCTACATTAGTATTATAACCTTCCTAAATTATTTCCTCTATAACCAATTCAAAGTACTTATTTTACCTGAATTTAACTATGTAAGTAGTTACCAAAGTTTCTATCACACACACGATTTATTATTGATAGTTGTTTTATCGGAGTAGATAAGTTTACTACTTTCTTCATAAATGTCTTCAATTTGGTTGTAGAGTTTACAGTATATTTACATATTAACTTCAGTTATACCATTTACTTTCTTGTATCGTAAATGGTAACAATAGCTATGAAGTGTAAAAATACTGAAGCAACTAATAATACTAAAAGTAGTCTAAGAGCAATTCATTAGTTGATTTTTAATAGAGTTTGGTCCTGATATGTGTACTAGTTAGTGCGAATTTCTCAGCTCCAAACACAGTTATTTAAGTAGTTATTGATTAGAATTTTTTTATTTTCTAATATAAGTGCATAAGAGGGCGTTCTGTTCCATCCTGTAAGTACTCTTTAAAATAATAAAAAACAGAGTCATTTCACAGTCTTGTGATGATAAAATTGCTTGTTCTAAAACAGGTCCGTATTTCAGGTCTAAATTAATTTTGAATTATAAAGAAAATATGTTAAATCCAACTGACGGGACTTCTGAGTACAGAAGCTCCCAAAAGGAAAACAATACTAAAACTTATTCTTCTTTTATGATTGATGCTTATATGATTTACGATAAGATGATCTTTGCAGGTAATAGTAGTGTTATCAGCAAAAAGATGAACTGGTTGGGTATGTCTGTGGCAGATCATTAATATAGATTATTTCTGATTTCTATCGGATACATAGCTTAAGATCATTGCAATGCTAGTACCGACAACCCATATCTCTTTAATTTTCTGTTCATGTGAAACACAATGAAATGCCTTACACAGGTCACATAATGTCGCAAACATATAACAGTTCGACTTAAAACCCTCTTGAACCTTCACCACTATGTCCATCATATCTCTTTTTGTATATATACCCATTCTAAAACCTAACTGACTATTTCTAAACAATTTTTTGTATTAAAAATACTTAACAAACATTGCTGCCGTACATTTCTCAAATACCTTTAATAATTATAGGAAGAAGTGATCTTGGTCTATAATTGGATGTGTCATCATTGTCAGCTTTTTTATATACTGGTACCACCACTGCTGTTTTAAGAAGATCATAAGATTAAAGAAAGTAGGCTTTCTTTAAAACATTGATTTATAAATGTTGTTAGAGGAGCAGCAACGAGATACACTACTCCTTTTAATACATCAACAAATAATCCGAACGAAGTAGTCTCTACTTTTCTTGTTTACCATATTAGTTAAAATATCTCTGATCTTAATGAGAGAAAGACCTTGAAAGAAAACTACTTCTCCGGACAGAGTGACATCAAAATCTCTAAGGGATTAAAAAAGGAGGGTTGAATCTGGGTCTGCAAGTTACAAGAAATATTAGTAAAGAAACCATCAAATTCGTTAGGTGAAATCTATGTTACCAATTTGCTGTTAAACTTGTTTTGGGTGCTCATTGATAATATACCACTTACACTTAATTGGGTCAGACGTTGTTACTATCATTTCCTTTTTGTTTAGCAGATTTTCTTGTGTAACATTACAAACGTCACATGTTTGTTATTGATCTTTAAATAATTATTTTATTTCAATTTCTTTTGATTTTATTCATCTAATAAATTTATCTTTCATTTTACTATTTTTATTTTAAAAATAGTTATTGCTCAACTCTTCATTCAACTCTTTATTTAACTAAATATCATATTTAATCTTTATTTTTCATTTTAAATGTTTGTTTATTTTAGATATATTTCCTGTATTTGACTCCAGTCTGCTCTATGTCGGATTTTCTATGTTTCACTTCAGTCGACAAAGTACATGTGTCAGTTAATTACTTTTAATAACTGTCATGCCAGTTGTACTTTAAAATAGAAGATAAAGTTGCTTTTATCTATAAAAAGGCATTTCTCTATTTAAAAATCATTTATATTGTTAAATCTGCTCTGGGGCGAGTACTTATTATCTAGTTAATAAATTTTTTATATCTGTCTTTTTATAATTTTATTTTTGACTTAACCTAAAACTACACACTATATTGCGATATGCAGTTAGTATCTTCAATATAATTTAACTAAATTATGTAGTAATAATTACATTCTTTTTATCCTTGCCAATTTGCTATTTTCTATTTATTATTGTAATTATTTAGAATCTTCAAATGACAACGAAATATAACACGAGGTTCATTATTCCAGTTTTTTGACAATTCAATTTTTGAACTTGGATCAAATAAAAGGCAGATATCGAGCATAGTTTATTAATTAAATCTTACATTGTGGATGAATTCTGGTTTGAGCTTTCCGTAGCTAAATGATGTAATGCCTTGATATTTAAACTCCATCACTTGTCCTGTTATCTGACCGTCCAGCTCCAATTTACATCTTAGTAAATTTGCTGTGATAATCATGCATTTGGTCTTTTTTGGGGAAACTAACATGTCAAATTTTTTGGGGTCATATTAAATTAATGCAGCATACGTTGTAAATCACCTTTACTTTGAGAGAGTAGTATTGCATAGTCTGCATAGTAAATTATTTTAAGTTGTTTTTCTAAAATTTATGTCCTCTTTAAGTTCTTATATTTTTTATTTTTTCATATGTTAAACAATTGAGGACTTAGGAAATCTTTCTGTCTAATCCTATGGCCAGCTTCAATAGGTTTATTTAGTTCTTCTTTTACTTTTATTGTATTTTTTTGGTGGATATATTCCTAAAGGTATCTCTCATGCGTAATAATAAGTGATAAAGTCTTTTAATTTGACCCGGCCAAGTGTCTGTCTTGGTGCACTTTCTTTAAAATTCTCGAACTTTTTGGTAGGACAGGTCAGGTCTGGTTTGGTACAGAATCAAATTAAAAGATGATGTTTAGCTTATAGTATTACCGTTGGGCTCCGTGGCTAAGAGGTCTTGTAGATTGTTCTTCTTTGCGTGCTTTCTTTTTATCTGAGGTTGTTGAGGTTAACACCTTTCTCAGCTTTTCCACTTTCTGAGGTTGTTGTTCCTTATCGCTTCTTTGTCACTAATTTCTGTTTATCGATTCATTTAAACCTTCCTTTCTCAAGTGCTCGGCCACATCTTATCCTCGATTTTAATCTACCTTCCTTTCCCTTAACATCTAAGAGCTCTATCCTGTAACGATGTGCATCACCAGCTCTAGCCATTAGCTTGCCACCGCTCTGTATGTACACACTTTTATCGCTACCCTACACTTACATTAATGCGCTCTGGAGGTTGATCACCGGCAACGATATAAAAGTTCTCTGCAATAGGAAACGGAGTTCTAAGAGGAGATTGATTTCATAAGAACTTTAACGATCCCTTGGGTATTGACCAAAGGTTAAAGCTTCCCACCGGTGTTAAGGTTGCCGAAATATGTCCTTAATAGTGATGTATAGAAGATAGTCAATTCTCACAATTTTAGGTAGTTTTTATTGTAATTCAATTGTAAGCTACCGGTTTCGAGGCTCACAATATATGCGCCATCATCAAGCCACAGTACAAAGGTGTTTGTTTTAATAAAAACTAAAAGATAAAAACAACATGAAACAAACAATGAACACACAATATAAAATCTTGTTTTGGCCCGATGATAAGGCACATATTGTAAGCCTCAAAACCGGTAGCCTTCAATAAAATTATAATAAAAATTGAATAAGATTGTGGAATTGACTATCTCCTATATGTTACTTCTATTTTACTCGTTATTCAAATCTGCATTGAACACTAATGACACATGAAAACACAACCTTCTTCTAAATCTTCCCCTACTCCACACATTTGAGGACAGATTTCAGGCCAGATATTTAACTGTGAAGAAGAAAATATTCCGAAACTACAATCACACAATTCAGTTCATTTGTGAATTCACTCATTGAGTGAATTAATTTCCAAAATGTTTTTAATGTCTAATACACTTAGGTTATTTAGACCACTACAGAAAGGAATTGTAACTTCATGTGATATAAAATATGTAACAATAAAATACTGAAAACTTTGTTTTCAAACTTCCACAAAATTTATTTTAAATCTTATCACTACAGCTGTTTCGGCTGATCGCCTTTCTCAAGTGATCTATTTTTGGCATCGGTTTACAAATTTATAGTCTCTAATGAAATAGGTTGAGGATGGGAGAACTGTTTGTCTCAAGTTGGTCATTCAGAATTATATCTGTGTTTTTTAATTTGTTGATTTCCATAGATTCTAACAAAGATACTTAAGGCCTTTATTTTGAATGTGAAGAATTTTAAATTTGTCATTAAAAGAATGATTATGATCTAGAAGGTGAAGTGCGTATGTCGAATCTGTTTTTCTATTCTTGAAAGCCCTTTTATGTTCTGCTATTCGTTTATCAAAGTTTCTACCAGTTTGACTGATGTAAGTTTTTGGGCAGTCGCCACATTGAAGTTTGTACACACCACTATTTAAGTGTTTTTTTATTTTGGCTCTTGTTATTTTTAATATAAATGCCTAGGTTGTTATTTGTTCGGGAAGCTGGTGTTATTCCTTTCTTTTTTATGTGTTTGGCTATTTTTGTTGTTATTTTGCCTGTATATGTAATCGAGCAGAAGGTGCTGGGTTTTTTCTCTGGTGGTAGAAATACTAATTTCAGAGCTTGCTTGTGTAGTTTTTGATTTAATATTTTATTAATTGTTTGTTCGTTGTATCCGTTGTTTACTGCTATTTGCTTAACTATATTTAATTCTGTCTCAAAGTTGTATTTTGACATCGGAATTTCTGTTAATCTATGTAACATACTATGATAAGCTGACAGTTTATGTTGTGTTGGATGGGATGATGAATTGTGTATAGTCGTATCAGTATGGGTAGGTTTATGAAATATGGAGAAGTCATGTTTGTTTTGAAGTCTGCTAATTTTTAAATCTAAAAAATTTATGGATTTATTTTGTTCTGTTTCTATTGTAAATTCAATATGACTATGAAGTGAATTAATATAAGATAAAAATTGGTCGAGTTGCCTGTTAGTTCCTGTGAAACATACCAGTACGTCGTCTTCTGTATGTTTTTGAATAGATGGACGAAATATGGAAAGGACGAATTATAGAAGATATTATAACATATCAAAATCTGAATCTACTTAACTACGGAAGACCAACCAGATTCAAGATACAAAATGGTACATCATCAGCAATTAATATTTCTCTGTATGACCCAATTCTGTTCACTACGTTACCATGGGACATTCTACCCTTCTTATATGGTAGTGACCAATACCCCATTATAGTTTCTTTAACGCATCACGAAACCACAAATACCGAATCACCTATCTCGAAGTGGAATATTAAAATTCTGATTTCACTAACTTTACCAAACAGATCAAACAGGACATTACTCAAAGTAACTTCACATCCTTCAATGACATTCACAAGTTTTTAAATACATTTTTACAAACCATTACAGCAACCGCAGAGACGTATGTAAGAAAAACAAATATTTTAAAGAAACTAAACCTCTTCCGTGGTAGATACCTGAATGCAGCCAAGATACTAGAGTGTATAAGAAAGCTTTAAATAGACCAAAGCGTCTTAAAACAGACGAAAATATAACGGACTACAAAAAACGAAGAGCTGAGGCAAGATACATTCTAAAAAAGAATAGAAAAAAACCCTGGGGAAAATTCATCTCATCTCTAAATACCTCTTCATGAATAAGAACAGTTGGAAGAACTTAAGGAAAATCTCTGTCAAAAGCCAACCATATAGGATGTCTTTTGTAGTAAAAAATAACAAAATAGTTAATGATAGAAAAGAAATCGTAGATATGTTGGCAGACCAATACGAATTAAATTCCAGTAATGAAAATTACACTGATAATTTTAAAATACACAAAAATACTGTAGAAAAGAACATATTGGGATTTGACGGACATGAGACTTTATAATTTTATCTGGAGTAACCAGGTTTTCTCATCAACTTGGTCCGAAACAATAATACTACCACTTCTTAAACCTAAGAAATCCCTGAGTAATATCGACCAATATCTTTAACCAATAATATATGTAAAGTGTTTGAGAGAATGGTGATTAAAAGGCTGAGATGGTATTTAGAACAACAAAAACTCCACTTATTCCACAAGAAACGGGATTTAGGCAAAATCAATCCACTATAGATAACCTAATAGATTTGGAGTCAGAAATACATGAAACATATGCATAAGCAAGATTGTATCGCAGTTTTTTTTTATATTAATAAAGCTTATGATACTGTCTAGCGATTTAATATCAAATCAAAATTGGATAATTAAAATATCAGAGGCGATATGTTAAAATATATTTCAAATTTTCTTCAATCTCACAACTTCATAATTCGATCAGACAACCTTAAGTCAAATTAAAAAGTTCAAGAGAACGGAGTACCATAAGGATCAGTTATAATTTTAACCCTTCTTCGAATAGCTATAAACGACAGACTTCAACAATGCTCACCGATTGTTAAAGGAAGATTAGACGCTGATGACTTAGTTTTACTTGCCAAAGGAAACAACTCTACATCTATTCAAAAACATACAGAAGAACTTAAAAAATCATACCCAGCAGGATTAAATTTTATGAAAACTATTTCCAGCAAAAACTGGGGAGTAGATCAAAATACACTATTACATGTATATAAATCTTTAGTTTAGATTTAAACTCGACTATGGTGCGTTTCACAGTAGAAGAATTATTTCGCGCAGCAGCCGACAGAGAAAGGTTTCAGGAAAATGTAAACATGATGACGGCCAACGTCTGAATACGGACACGGCACCCAAAGAAGAAGATGGTGCGTTAGTTTATTCATCAAGTAAAGTATCAGTATTGAAAACCTTAGAAACTTTAACTTAACACCCTACTTATAACAATACGTTTACAGATCGATTTCAAGACACTTTCTCTACAACCAGACTAGATCCACCATTTTACGAAAGAGTTAGAAGAAACCTTCATGACCTAGATCTTGAATTTCCTGAAATTCTCCCAACAAATTTCCTAACTTCTCTACCTTGATTAATACCAATTTCCAAGATTAATACTAACCTTAGTATATATAAAAAAAAGTGAGACCATAACAGGCCTGATCAAACAATCATTCTTAATAAAAATGAAAATTTATAAAAATCACTATAAGATATACACTGATGCATCCAAATCTTCAGACGGTGTTGGTGCAGCCATCCCCACACCCAATGCATCCTTAAAATTTAAATTCAACCCCATTACTTTGTAATACACTGCAGAGTTTTTTGCAATATTACCAGCACTTATTTACATAAAAGAGTCGAAACGGTCTCCGTCTCTTATAATAGATTCACACAGCACACTTTACACTATCAAACCAAATCATTACCAATAATCCAATTGCCTCACATATCCAATCAAAAATAGATATTCTACATAATAATAAGATCACTGCTGACATCATGTTTATTCGATCACATTCAGATATACAAGAAAATGAAGAGGCAGATGAACTAGCCCGCTTAGCATCCTTCAGCCAGGACTTCATTCTTATTACTGAGGTTTCTTTAGGTGACTTTAAGTCAGAAATAAAGTATAAAGTGTTAAGTGCGTGGCAAAATAAGTAGAGTGCATTACAAAATAAACTCACAGCGAATAGACACGACCAAGTGAGAATATCACGTTTGCGACTAGGACACAGTAACTTTGCACATAAACACATCTTTATGCGAACTGTGCCGCCGAAGTGTGAAAATTGTCAAGTAACACTCTCCGTGAAGCATATACTAACTTAGTGCAAAACATATGAAGCAGCAATAAAGAAGCACACTATCCCAAATAATATAAAGGAAGCCTTAGGAAAAACATGAATATTAAAAACACAATAAGTTATCTTAAAGACTCAGGACTGTATCAATTATTGTAATTTTTTCTAACTTTACCTGTATTATATTTTTTAGGTCGCTATTAACCCTTGTGGTTACAGCTTAAATAAGAAAAAGAAGAACAAGGAACTACTCATTTTAGCAAAAGCAAGAACAAATGCTAAAGAAAATAGTCTCTTTTTTGAACAGCAATATCAGAAGTATACAATATCTAGTTCAGAGTTAAAAGCCGAAATGTATATGGAAATGACAGATAAAACATCATCAAAATAAAAGATATGAAAACAAAAAATACAATTTACGTGAAGCCTTTATACGAGAATCAAATCAAGCTTAAACTAATCATATACTTAAACTGGATAAAATCTTAAAATAATAATAATAAATTAGAATAAGTGCGACAATCTGCACATAACCAATATTTTATTGGAAAGTAACTAAAGTGATTTTATATTTTATAAAATAATAATAAATGTAAATAAATAATATACACAAAAGTATTTTTTAAGAATAATCCAGTCGATAACACGAAATTGACTTACGTAAATAGAATCTACGAAAGAAGTAATGTGGTTCGTATTTTCTATGATTTGTGAATTTTTTAATTGTTACAAATTATAATTTAACTTGCTCGTGTGTAATGAATGTAACAAAACAGTGAAAAACTAGAATTAATTACATAATTATTTTAATATAATTACTTCATGTTTAAAAAAAAGTCGTTTGCCTTTATTTTTTTGGCAAAATGAAAATTAAATCTGAAAATTATCTTAATTATAAAAACAGGAAAATAAAAGTCAATTTAATTTTTATACCTCAACTTCGCAAAGCTCTAATTATTTTATATACGTACATATTTTTTATTTACATAAAGTACCTCGAGAACTATGGCCATGGGTATAGGAACATTAATATTAAACATAATATTAACATATAATATAAAACAAATAATAATATTATCACTTTAACTAATGTCTATTATGATAAATCTTGTGGAAGAATTAAGCGGTTTTTAGATTACAGTAGGCGAGGATATGTTTCATAGTCAGGTAAACATTGCAATACTGGCAAGTTGGACATCAGGACATCAAGAAACCATGAGTAAATTTGGTAAGGTTGATTTGAGGTCTTATAATAATTGATGCTGCTCTTTGAGTCAGAAAACCCAGTGAGAGATGACTAACAAACTATTGGGGCTTATGAAGAGTTGTTTGTACTGTTGACATAAGTTTTGTCAACTATCTACTGACTTTTTAAAAAAGAGTTTGAGATTGTTAGATAGTTGAATTGTGGCGACTCCAGTACTATGGTTGGTAGTTTCTTTGACAAAATGATCTGCTGTTTTATTACCAGTAATTCCAGTATGAGAATGCAGCCATATGAGAGAGACTGGTATATGTCATAAATGTTTTAAACTAATCAGGTCAGTGCAAATATTATTGATTAAACAGAAATATGAAAGGGTATCAGATCAATAGCTATATATCTATTTCCATAAGAGATGTATTTAAAAGCCAACACAATACTATATAGTTCACCTGTGTAAACGCTGATCGAGGTGATCTTATAAGTTTATATTTAGTGGCAACTGCACAGCCAACATCGATGATGGTTTTAGAAGCATCGGTATAGAGAATTAAATCTAAAATAAAAAATATGATTTTTTTTGTATTATCTAAAAAATCTAAAAAATATGATTTGTTTATAAAGATAGATTTATGTTTGTTAAAGATGACAGATAAGATATTTATTGAAGCAAGATGTTTAGTCTAGCAGGGAAATTAAGGTAGAGGAAATGAACCAGTTAAACAGGTTAATATTTTAAGTAGTGAAGTAATTAATTGAGGTAAAGGTTTTATGATAAGGTTTTAGATATTATTATAGAAAAAAGGCGATATTGTACTATATAGAGAATAAACGATATTAAAAGGATTTGCGGATGTCGATGCATCATATAAGTAGAAGAATTTAATGTCTTAAGGTTACAGGAAGTTACTGTACATCTTCTCAATGGAACTAGAGTAAAAGGCACCTAGATATGGACGGAACGCGTTATTGTCAACAGAATTTAATAAATTCACCTATGTCAGATCGAGAGTCAAAGAAGTGATAAAGCTACCGTAGTCAAGGTTGGATCAGATGACTTAGCAAAACTCTGTAGACTCTTAATAAAGTAATTTCATTGGCACCCCATTAAAAATAACCAAGAGTTTTAAGAAAGTTTAGCGTTTTAAAATAATTGGTTTTAAGTTCATATACAGGGTGAGTCATAACTATTGGGACATAGACTAAGGACAGATTATTTGGACCAAAATATGCCTATTGTTTCCCTGTATATTTATAAATTGCTATCAAAATTGGCACAGAGGCATAATCTTTGACAAGAAATAGTATTTTACTTACAATTCCACTATCAAATACCACACTAATAAACAAAGTTGCAACTAACGTAAGGTTTCCGTTTTGACTATAAATAAAAACTAAACACACTTTAACTTAAATGAACTCACCAAAACTCAATCTATATGTTCTACATGGTCTCCTCCGATTTCTATGCCTTCTTTATTCTTTTTATAAAGGATTTTAGGACGTTTTAAAAAAATTATTCTGTCCCCTTATAATATTAGATGCATTTTGAATGTATCTTTAAAGTTCGTTTCGTGTATTAATTTCATTGGCATAAACTAAGACCTTCATATGTCCCTAAAAATAAAAATCTAGAGGGTTGTACTCAGCACTTCTTGGTGGCCATTGAAAATCACTGCCTCTGCTAATCCATCGTTGAGGAAATACGTCATTAAGGTGATTTCTAACAGCTAATGAAAAATAAGGTGGCGCTCCATCCTGCATGAACCACATTTTTCTTCTTACATCCAGTGACAGATCATCTAAAATATCACTAAGAGTATTTTCCAAAAAGAATAAATAAGAATCTTCATTTAAATTCGGAGGAAAAACATAAGGCCCTAGTAGTTGGTCGCCTATAATGCCACACCAAATATTCAATTTAAACTTATGCTGAAAATGTCTAGCTTTAATAGCATGCGGGTTTTCTTCTTCCCAATAATGACTATTTCGCCAATTAAAAACCCTTCGTCTGGTAAACGTTGCTTCGTCGGTAAACATAATATTCTTAATAAAGTGTCTGTCATTGCGATGTTTATTCAAAATACGTTGGCAAAACTGTAACCGTCGCGCGTGTCGTGGAAGATCTGTTTCGGTAAACATAATATTCTTAATAAAGTGTCTGTCATTGCGATGTTTATTCAAAATACGTTGGCAAAACTGTAACCGTCGCGCGTGTCGTGGAAGATCTGTTGGAAGTAAATTTTGAACAGGAGTGAAGTGATAAGGATGGAGGTCCTCTTTTTTTAGAATTCTAACAATAGACGACTGACTTACACCTGTTGCTGCTGATAGATGTCGTGAACTTATTTCAGGATTTTCATCTACTCGAAACAAAAGTGCATCTTCTTGATTAGGTGTGATTTGTTTCGGTCAACCACCCCGATTTTTAGTGTGAAATGACCCAGTTTCACCTAAACTACGATATAATCTTGGAAAAGTTTTGTGACTTGGTTGACTTGTGTTTGTGTATAACATTCCATACCTTCTGGCTGCCGAGCGACCGCAAAAAATTTCTTGTGCGTATACGCAAATCATATCTCGCATTTCTTTATTAGTAAAATGATTGTGACGAGGCATTTCAATCAAAAAAAGTAATGATTACTTTTAAAAAATGCAACATTACACTACACTGTCACATCATAAAGAATTTACTCTGAACAAATAACATTTACCAACAACAATTATCTGACAGTCCAAAGCATACTTTTCATAAATGAAATAATATTTGGAATCCTTTTTTAAGAATCTAAGCAGTTCAACTGCGTTTTTATCGAAAACGGTTGAAATTATCATGTTTAAACAAGAGTATCAATTTTACGTTAAAATACTGTTTACGTCACATTTTATAATAAAAATTACTACAAAGTTTCATCAGATAAAGTTTAGACTCAATTTGATCATTAGAAATGATCCACGTGGCGCCCTCTATGGCAAATCGTAAAACTGTTAATAAAATATTATTTCTTGTCTAAGATAACCCCTCGGGGCAAAATAATAGCAATTTATAGATATACAGGGAAACTATTAGCAAAAACGAAAAACAAAAATTAACTTTGACACCCTGTATCTTTTTTCTCAGCAACATTTTATTCAGGCATATTTAGCCCAATAGCCATATTTTGGTCCAAATAGCCTGTCCTTAGTCTATGTCCTAATAGTTAATACTCACCCTGTATAATGATTCTTTAAATTTTATCTGCAGTCAAATATCACCGAGAATTTTACATGGAATAACAATAGGTAGTGAATAACTACTTAGAAGATTTAGTGAACTTTGAATAGATTTACACGTGGTGGGAACAGATTGACCATGGCATTAAATGATTAGGTCATCAGCATATTGAACATATTTTATGGGACAGGAAAGTACATGCAAAGTTCGTTGATTTGGAGATTGAATCAAATGCCCCTTCAATGTCATATATAGTTGTTACGATATCTTGTTGTTGATTATTGATTGCTTAAGATATGTACGCCGAAAATAATATTATGTTTTTCAAGGAACCAAGTAAAACCTTTGTTCAAGAAGTTTGCAGGTGGTACAAGTGAGAGAGAATAGATGAAAAGATTTGGGAGTTATGGAAGATTGATCAGCTTTTATTAATTGGAATGATTGTAAAATTGATCCAAATATTTGAGAACTTATGTGTGTTTCAGATAAAGTTAGAAATTTCAAGGAGTTTGGAGAGATTTTTTAAAAATATACAAGGGATATTATTAGACTAGCAGCAGATTTTATACAAAAAAAAACAAGGTAAATATCAGTTCATATAGGGTAAAATGAGCGTTAATAAACGTGGCATTTTTTGAAGTTGACGAGAAGGTGAAGAAGGATCCAGTGTGTAAAGAATTGCGAAGGGAAGTCGTATTACTATTATTGAATTTATCATCTAAATAATTAGCGAGTGTGTCAGCAACTACTTGACTGTTAGAAATAACTGTGTAGTTAAAGATCAGGGCAGGAATCTTAAGGTTTATGGCATAGTTGAGTGGGGTTTGTCCTCTATGTTAGGAAGGAAGTATATTTATTTTGACAAGAGGATCTTTTGCTTTACGTGATAATAAGCTTGACTGTAGCTTTAAGTTGTTTGTGTATAAGAAGATTTTCCCAGTTTTAATTATGCCGATATTTATTTAAAGCTTTCTTGGATAAACGGATGACGTTATTTGGTATAGGATAACGGTATCAACTTTCTTGGATAAACGGTATAGGTAATATTATTATCCTTTGTTATAGCTAAGGAAAATAATAATATGTAAGTTATAGAATTAAATTTTGACCAATCAACGTTTATAATGTTCTAGAAACTAGTAGTGATTTTCTTATTGGAGCAGTTGGATGTGATGTTAGAAAAGTGGTTACTATCATGTAGGTCATCTAAAACTTACCTGCAGGGGCAGGGTGTAAATTAAGCCCAGTATTTAACAGAAATGTTTCCAAACAATTACAGACGTTTTCAATAACTTTGCCTTTACCAAAGTATGAATGAGCCCTGTTATTTACATTAAAGTCACCAACAAGAATGTACGAAAAGGGAAGCTGAAATATTAAACTAACTAAAACTTCATTGACTGTACGGTCAGGAGGGATGTATTTATTGCAAATGGTAAATTTGTTTGAACACCAAGCAGTAACCGCTACTGCTTCTAAAGTTGTAGTTAAATGTAGAAGAGAGGAGTATTCATCATTATACACAACTATTGAGGTAACACCACTGATTCTTATACAGTTTATGCGGATATAGTGATATCCTTCAAAGTTTTTGTGTTTGCCTTGATCATCGATTTAAAAATTTGTTTCCTAGAGACAAAAGATGTCAGGATTTTGAGAGGAAATAATTTCTTGAATTCATTCTAGGCAAGGATAATGTACATCCCAATTTTATTGTATCAGACTAAATGTTATTAATTTAAAAAAGAATATATGAGAAATGAAAAAAGCTATTGAGAAGACAGTTTGCACTATTGCAGTTAGTCACATGAATTAGTGCACGTAAGTCTAGTAAATTCGTCAGCATCTATGAGATTTAATGTTTTATATTTTTCGTCATTATTGTAATGCGATTTTTAAGCGATCTATTGGATACATTTTTGTATGTTTGTGGTTGAACAAAGGGATAAATTTCACTAATTTTTTGTCATAAGTTTTTAACTTCTTTTTAGTAGCTGATAACGGAGTTGCAATGACGGTAGGTAGTGTATTTTTAGAGTTTAAGTTAGGGGGCGTGCAGAAGATAAAGATACTGGTGATAGAGACTGGTCATTTGAAATTGATAAGTCAGTAGGTGTGTTATTTAAATCTATTTTTTCTTTTAAGAAGAGGAATGAGAGAAAAGTGGGATTTGTATAAAAGTTGTATTTGGAGGCGAATTGTAGATATTCTTATGGGGTTAGGACCGAAGTCTGCAGTGTATCCAATTTGTAAACAAACAAAGCATTCAAGTTTGTCCACAGTAATAAAGATCCTATAATTTTTATTTTTATAGGAGATTACAATTAAACTATATAACCCAAAGTTTTCCTTATCTGGTGTTAGATCGATAGAGCATCGAAAACTAAAGAAGTGAGCCTACTCGTCTTCCGGTGAACTACATCAGATAAAAGAGATATTGAAAACATGTTGTAATCCAAGTTCAATTTTAACTGCTTGGTAAATAAGTGTATTCGGGGCAAAGACACACGTTAGATAATAGTGGCTCTTTGCAGGTGCAATAAGTCTACGAATAGATTTGATTTGTAGAGAAATAGTTGGAGAATTTTTTAAAAGATTATCTTCTACGGATACGGAACAGAGAGAGCAATCGAATAGTACTACGTCTGGAGTAGCGATCATAACATGGCCTGTGTTCTACCGGAACATTATGTTGCTGTTGTAGATTTTTTCTATGTCATTGTGGTTACTGCAGTGAATATAGGTTGAGCTGTTTGTGATGATGGTGCCATAATTTGATTTTAATATTTTGGATGCCAAAATACTGAGTAAGTATTGCCAGAAACGACTGGCCTAATTTTAGCTGTCGAAAGTGTTTAATTAAAGTGAAATTGACTTACCAATATTTACTTAATAAATAAAACAGATTAACTGACGAGTTTTTATTCCAAATACTGTTAGTAAAAGTTTTCCATCTCAAATAGGAATGATACGTGCTTTGTACGTGATACGTACATTGTTGGAAAAATAAAATCGATATCACTTATAAGTAAATTTTCCTTAAAATTTCTGGTTAAATATTTAATATTTAATCTATATCATAAATATTTTCATATAATTTTTTAACACCTTCTGTAAATTTCCACTTAAATGCCAAAGGTTCGACAATAGATATACATTTACGATCAACATGGTGATATAGCATTTAAAGGGCCTTGACCTTCTCATGCTCCATTCTATTTCGCCCCTTGCTCGGATTTTTCAGTTGGCAATACTGATCTGCTCAGCATCCTATATTTTCTACCTCAGCTCTGGTCTACCCCGTCTTCTCATTCCCACTAGTTACGCTGTTTTTTCATATAAAATTGCGGGGCCCGGACTATATGACTTGACCACTGCAGATGGTTTCGCTTGATTATAAAGGTTTTTACGAAGATTATAAAAGTTCAACTTTTTAAGCAAACTTATGCTCATAGATATTCTGCAGTTCAAAGTTAAATATACGCCTTCATATTCCGTTCTCACAGATCGCTCCAAATATTTTTCGTAGTGGGTACCTTTCTTTCAACAATTGATAGAAAATTCATCTGTTTTTGTTAGGGTCCAAAATTATGATTCGCCTTTTTATTTCCAGTAATGTGTTATTATTAGGATTAACCGATGTCCCTAGTAATCCCAAGGAAGTACTAAACGATGTGAATATGTCATAACTATATAAGCGATCTGGCTACATAGGTCTGAATGGTCAAACATACATTATGCGTGAGCGTAGACGGAAAATTCACCGGAAACATTTCACCGAAATACAGTTTGCCAAAAGCACAATTCACCGAAATAAAAATTCATCAAAATTATAGGAATACAATACACTACATTTCAAATAGGTAAAGAAATAATAAATAAGACTTCCTCACAATCAATTTAATTTAACTATCCAGACGACCGGTTTCGCTTTCTACAATATGCAAAGCATCTTCAGGTCTCGATACAAAGTTAAATAAATGATGCCGGTACTCTATTAATTGATGGATGGTAGAACATGGTTGAAACTATCATGTATTGTTGAATGGAGAACTTAAGTCTGCTATTGTAGTTGTTTGACAATAAACGGGAAGTTCTTGAGGAGATAGATTTGATCCAATGAAGTAGAGATAGGTGTAATGTGATTGTTTGTTAGATGAAAGTGATGTTCTATACCATTGTATTATTTAAAAGCTATTTATACTTATTCAAGAGATATATTTATGAAATGTGTGTTATTTATTGAGTATTTATTTTATGAAGGTGACAGTTTTATGACAATGAATAAGATTAGGTGTACAAATTGTGTGGGTGTGCAATTCTTTCAACTCGTAGTTATCAAATTTCTTTGATAAAGTTCTATTGGCAAAATGGTAAATTATTGCAAAGTCAAGTATATAAAATTATTAAAGTTAAAACCATTAAGGACAATTTAAACACACAGAAACAGAAAACACTTAGAAGGGACAAAACAAACATTAAATTTAAAAAGGGGGAAGGACTTTTATGCACTGAAGTGCATAAGTTCTAAGTGTTTTCTGTTTCTGTTTGTTTAAATT
Source organism: Diabrotica balteata (assembly GCA_918026665.1). NCBI lineage: Eukaryota > Metazoa > Arthropoda > Insecta > Coleoptera > Chrysomelidae > Diabrotica > Diabrotica balteata. Next base: position 121,579,694 of record OU898276.1, on the reverse strand, counting down.
GTCCTTAATGGTTTTACCTTATACTTGACTTTGCAATAATTTTCGATTTTGCCAATAGAACCTTATCAAAGAAATTTGATAATTACAAGTTGAAAGAATTGCACGCCCACACAATTTGTACATATAATCTTATTCATTCTCATAAAATTATCACCTTCATAAAATAAATACTCAATAAATAACACACATTTCATAAATATATCTCTTGAATAAGTATAAATAACTTTTAAATAATACAATAGTATAGAACATCACTTTCATCTAACAAACAATCACATTACACCTATCTCTACTTCATTGGATCAAATCTATCTCGTCAAGAACTTCCCGTTTATTGTCAAACAACTACAATAGCAGACTTAAGTTCTCCATTTAACAATACATGATAGTTTCAACCATGTTCTACCATCCATCAATTAATATAGTACTAGCATCATTTATTTAACTTTTTATTGAGACCTGAAGATGCTTTGCATATTGTAGAAAGCGAAACCGGTCGTCTGGATAGTTAAATTAAATGGATTGTGAGTAAGTCTTATTTATTATTTCTTTACCTAATTACTATAAAATAATTTATTTTAAAATAATATTATCAGGAATAACAGAATAATTATATAGCCCGTTAGCGTTTCCAAGAAGACGCCGTGAGGAAGTTGGCTTTTCAGTCTTCCACTTTTTCTGGTTATTTTAATTTTTAATTTTCTTTTTATTTTTAATTTTGAATTTATTAACTTTTTTGCATCATATGTATCAACAACTCTTTTTATTATTTGTAAAGATTCTCTATATGTCTTCTTTCTATTAGGCGGGTTATGTCCACTGAGGTATTGCACTATTTTTAGTTTATTTATAGATCGATCCGTTTTCAACGCATCTACAAACTTTCAGATAGTTAGATGATCAATCCAGGTGCCTTCAAAATACTCGATTAATGGTTATGCTTTATCCGGTAATATGTTGCTGTCACATAATCACATAACTGTTTAAATGCGGTTTCTACATCTGCTTCTGGTAAATATGCAACTGCAACCAACATTTTAAGGGGTACAGCAAAGTTTGCATCCAAATCGTATTGTTTCTTTAAACCACACGGTTGAATTAGATTATTTAATTTCTGACATAAGTGGAAAAAGCAAACTTAATGTCGCACATTCAGAAATATAGTTGCCACCGTGGTTATAAAAGTCCTCGCGAAGTCAGTTGTAATTGTCTCCACTGCTAAAACATAAGAAATTCACCGTTTTAACTGATTTATTGCTTGCGAATAATATTTTTGATTTTTTGGGCAACAGCATTAATGGAATAACCGACTTGATACAATACCATGATGAAATAGTGTGTAGCTTAAAGAACAGCGATGACAATGTTTTGAATGTCCCGTCAGCGTACAAGTGTTTAGACTGTCCTAACAACTGCATTTTTTTATTTGTTAAAAAAATTAAAATACGATCCTCTGCTTGCACTGAATCAAATGCAAAAAATTCGTCACGTGATGTATGTTTATATTTCATTGGTACACCTATATCATCTTATTAACTTGGAGTGGATGGACCTGCGTTCACTTTTGCACCAATATTTCGAAATTGATATTTCGAGCAACACCAATACACTTTATTTTGTAAATCTTTTTTTTTTAATAAATATGAATTTACCAATAACTTCGGTATTCCTTTTTCACTTTCAACGTACGATACAGACATGAATACTTTAGTAGTTACAGTCAACATGAACCAAAAAAAACCGTTTCAAGTTTCGTTAGTATCTTGAAATGTGTAGATGATTCAGTAAGAGCACCCTGCTAATTGCATTTTATTATTTTCTTTGGAAAGTTTGGCTTTCTAAACGATAATATTGATTTCTGTCCAAATATTAAGTCATTTGTTTCTTGTTATTTATGATAATATTTTAAAATAAATTGTACTTTATAAATTTTTTTTTACTTAATAAAACTAATTTATTTATACAATTTCGGTAAATTTTTATTTCGGTGAATTATGCTTGCGGTAAACTGTGTTTCGATGAATTGTTTTCGGTAAAATGTTTTCGGTGAACAGTTTTCAGTGAATTTTGCTAATTTCATGTGTGAACCCCCTCTGTGGCTCAGTGGTAAGAGCGCCTGCCTTTAAACCTAAAGGTCGTGAGTTCGAATCTCACCTGGGTAGAAATTTTCGTTTATTAAAAAAATTAATAAATGAAAATAATTTCTATCCTTGTGTGATCGGTACACACCGGAGGGACCGCAGACGTTCGGATACAATTAGCGTCTCTTAGCAAAGACAATGACGTCGACTTTTCTAAGTATCAAGACAATTACTCTACACACACAAACACACACACACTACATTAATACACTTATCTTGATTGAGACTGGCTGAATGACAATTGTCCAAGCCAAAACACACAAAAAAAAATGTCATGTGTGAGGGTACAGTTCGTTTTGTAAAGTGAAAATGCTTAGTATTTTAAGATGATTCCTATTCGGATGAGATATTTTATGGGATTGTGAATCAGGTCCTTTCGGAGTTGGCACTTGTCTATAATGGTTGTTACTATAGTTTGTTTGTTTAGAAAAATAAAAAGTAATATGTTTGTCAATTTAAGTATTTTCAAGTTAATACTTATTCATATGAAAAAACTGATATACTAAATTTGTCCACTCTCTTCTACCCCTGCGTTTATTCTACAGTTCCTGATTTTTATAGATTCTATGTCTTTCTGTAACTTCTCGTGCCATCTTTTACTTGCTCTTTCTCGCCTGCTTATTCCAACTGGACTTATTTATAGTAATTTCTTTGACAGCCTTTCGATATCCAACTCTTTTAACATAATCTAAACACCTGTATTTTTCTACTATGTAAACCTCGTGATACTCATCTCCTTGTTAAACATCCGTAATTCGTGATTAGTTCTTTTTTGCCAAACATCTGCAGTGATTTTTCCGCCGAAAATAACTCTCAACATCTTTAATTCCCAGCTCTTTATCACTCCTTTGTCTGCTTTATTCAGCAACCAGGGCTCACATCCATAGTTTACTGTCGGTCTTTGGTTTTTCTCGACAATTATTTTGATTTTAATAAACTTAAATTGCCCCAATTTTGACTCCATATGCTATTCTTAATTTAAGTTCGCTTTGCTCGTGTCCTTTCTCGTCTATCGCCAATACCAGATATGTAAAATTTATTAAAATTTTTAATTTTAAATTCATATTCTTACCATCTAATGCTGGTAACTCTAGTGTCACGTCCGGTTCTCTTTCTGTGTGTTACTAGTCTATTTATTTGGTTTTCTCTTTATTTATTTCCATTAAAATGAATTTAATTGCCTCTCTTCCTATCCTTTTCGTAATTTTTGCAATAATTTATTTTTTGTTTTTACTAGCAACGTCAAGTCATTGGTGAAAGCCATGCACAATACTGTCAATCATGCATCACCTTGCCTCAGGCCTTTTCTTATTAAAACCTTTTTAAATTTATGTTCATTCCATACCATTTCGTTACTTTTTATTTTCAAGGTCATTATTACAATTTAAACTAATTTATTTGTCATTTTTAATATTCTTAGTGCTTTCTTCATTTTTCGTCTCTTCACTTTATCATAGGCCTATTTACCCTCTATGAATAGATCACGTAGAACCATTTTGTATTTATACCAGGTTGTTTCTATTTCTTTTATGGTAAACATTTTTTCAGTCGTCTATCTATTATTTCTGAAGCCCTCCTGATATTCTCCTATTAATTATTTTGCATATATCTGTAGTATTTTTCCTATAATCTTCCTAATTATCTTGTAGCAAACGTTTAGCAGGGCAGTACCCCTCTAATTCATTACCATTGAAGTATCGCGTTTTTTTGTGTAACTGTATCATTCAGGAATTGGACGACTTTTCGGAAATTTTTTGTTTTTTTGTTATAAGCTCTATCAGTTCATGTAACTTTTTATGTAGTTTATCACATCCTGTCTTTAAGATTTCTACACTTATTTCATTTTGTCCGAGGCTATTATTGTTTTTTTAATAGCTAATGATTCTTTAAACTTTTTACCTAATTAATTTGATTATTTCATTTTCATATTTTTTCTCTGCTTCTGCTGTTACGGCTTTTTTATTATCCCATTCTTTTTCTTCACTATTTAATGTTTCAAAATAAATTTTCCTTTCTTGCATAAATTTGTTAGGATCCATACTAGCTCTCCTTTTGTTTTTATGTAAGTGGTTTTACTTTCGTAACCTTCTTTTACTTTTTAACGTGTTGTCTTTTCATTAAATTCTCCCTTTATGTTCCTATAAATTTGATCTGTTTGCACCTGTTTATATTCTTTTCTATTTTTATCATTGGGATCTGCTATCTTACATATTTTTACATCAGTTTTTACTTCTACCAGCTCAGTACAATATTTGTCAAACCATTCTTGTGTATCTAGTCTATGCTACGTATCACTTTTGTACTTTCTACTTCAGTTATTTGATCTATTTATTTTTATTTGTCTTGTACTGTTGTGGCTAGATATATTTTTTAAATAGTTTTTCTACTTTTTCTTTATATCTTTTTCTTATAATTTTTTTATTTAATTTTGTTACTATATAATGTCCTTCTTCTTGCACTTTGTTGCTCTAATTTTTTCTTTCAGTTCGCTTTTATATAGAATTTTTACCAACATGTGGTCGAGACTATAGCCTATCCCTTTCATACTTTTAATGTTTGTGATAAAATTAGCATGTCTGTTTTCAATCAGTATACGATCAGTTTTATTCACTTTTGTCACTTGTATATTTCTCTCTGTTGGAGCGAGGTACTACCAAATACCATATTTTTTTTCTTTGAAAATCTTTTTTCTGTGTTTGTTATCATTTGACTCACTGCTTGCTATGCATTCCTGTCGTTGTTCTACAAATGCCCCCTTTCTCCAGTTTTGCACTTGAATCTCCCATCAACATTTTAACGTCATATTTCGACATTCCTTAATGTTCCATATCTATTTCCTAATCAAATAGGTTTTATGTTTTTTATATGTTTCTTATATTTAAAATAATAATATTTATTGTTTTCATTATAGCCTTATAAAACACATTCTATTAGAAACGGGATTAAAGCTTATAACGTTTTCTTTTATTTATGCTCCTATAATAAAACCTGTTTCCAGCATTCTATCTACTCCACTGCTTTTCTCCTTTATTTCTGTTGTTTCGTTTCTTACCTAGTTGCAATATCCAGTTTATGTCTTTCTTCCCAGCTGAAAACAACTGACGTAAGGGTATACCGTGGATCAGAATGTGGATCCGACCATCGTTCAGTTATGGCTAACGTGATAGTTAACTATCGCAAAAACAATAACACTCAGTTACAGAATATAGAAAAAGCACAAGAAGTAACATCCCCTAAATATAACCTAGAAAGCTTAAAAGAAGATTTAACGAAATTTCTTTACAAATTACGACTGGCCACAAAACTACAAAATGTAGATCGAGAAGAAATTATACCAGCAACTTAAAAATATTCATTCATGTGGCTTCAAGTAAAGCTTTGGGTTAAAAAGACAAATATGAAACAAAAAATCAAGAATGTTGGTCGGAGAATATGCAAACGTTAGTCAAAATAAAGAAAACTTCTTATCAGAAAATGGATGTCAACGAGAAAGAAGGAAGATTACGAGATATATCAAAAATTAAATAAAGATGTAAAAAGAGAAGTAGTAAAAAGTAAAAATGAGTTGTGGGATCAAAGATGTGCAGAGGTGGATAGGTATATAGGTGGAACAAGAGTTAAGCAAGCTTGGAAGGTGATAAAGTCTCTCCGGAGAGAAGGAAAGGAAAAATCTAACTTTCAGTTAATACATCTAAAACAGTGGAAAGAACATTATGAGGTCGTACTGAAGAAGGATAGATGTAAATTCCAAGAGATCGAAATGGAAAAAATATCCGAACACACACAAATAATTGAGATAACAACCGGAGAGTTAAACAATGCCCTCAAAAGATCTAAAAACGGTAAAGCAGCAGGACCTGGAGACATTCCAATTGAGTTGGTAAAGTATGGACCAAAAATATTACATGAGATGTTGGTTCAACTATTTAACAAATGCTTAAAAGGACAAAATGTCCCTGAAGATTGGAATATTGGATACATCAGCTCAATATTAAAGAAAGGGGATAAACGCAAATGCTCTAATTATAGGGGAATAACTATTCTCAGCTCAGTGGGGAGGTTGTACGGTCGAATAATAAAAGAAAGAACAGAATCAGAATACGAAGACATAGAAGAGCAAAATGGATTTTGTGCAGGAAGATCGTGCACTGATGGTATATTCGTTCTGCAGCAGGTAATCGAAAAACGGAAGGCAACGAATCTAGCTACCCACCTATTGTTTGTAGATTTAGAGAAGGTATACAATACGGTACCTTTGAAAAACTGTTTCAAACATTGACGAACGTAGGTCTCAGTAGAGAGTATGTTAATGCTATCGCAAATATACATACAAATGCAAGAAGTGTCGTTAAAGAAGGAAACTTTATATCTGAATCATTTCCAATAACAAAGGAGCTTAAACAAAGATGTTGTCTATCTCCGACCTTATTTTAAACATATATTCAATTATCGCTAGAGCAGTGGAGAAAACAAGTATCCGGAATGGGAATAGACATAGGCGGTGGTAAATGTCTAACAACTTTATTTTTCGCAGATGATTAGGTAGTCGTAGCGAATGATGACGAAGACATGGACTACATGTTTAGACAACTAAAGAAAGAATATGAATAATGGGGCCTCCTGAATGCAATACAATGTGATAAAAAAGTATTTATTCTGCTTGCAAATCTGCAAAATTGATTTTTGTATTTCTTTGACCAAAACGCATATAAGTAATTTCATTTTCAAAATACGAGAGAATTTTTGTACCTTGTAAACTTTGTGTGATAAGGTGAATATGCAGCCATTATTGGATCAAATTTACCTATCATCTGTATGCTTTTTAATAAATTACCATTATGTTTTTCAAATAATTTTCTATGTTGTCGGCGAAAAGCCAAATTTTGTGTAGGTAAAAATTAAATAACATTCATTATTAATTTTCTTACATTATATTACCGTTGTTTTTCTATTTTAGTGTTTTTTTTATGAGCACTGTTAATTATAGTTTTATTTTTAAATGTATGAGACGGCTCTACTTAAATTTTTATAAATACCAAAGTGAAAGGAACTTCTTTTACGCCTGCTTAATTACATTCAAAAATGCAGCGAATCATGGAATCCTTTACAAAATACATTATTTTCTTGAGAGTTAAAAAGTTTACAGAAAAAATAGAATATGTACCGAACTTTCAGTAATGGAATAAACTAACCAATTTCTATGATAAACTTCGCAATTTTTTTAGTTGCTCTTATAATAATTAGAAGAAAATCGTTGTCCCGATGAATCGCGGGGAAAATTAAACTGTAAAATTTATTTGGGACAATTTTCAACTAAAATTTACATTAAAGGTGTACTAAGAGTCTTTGGCCCAAGAACTGGATCATCACAAGTAATAATATCAATTTGAAGTGAGTGAAGTGACTTTACCTCAGTTGAGTTTTCATTGGGATCGATTTCACCAGTGGCACAGTGGTTATTAATTTTTCAGCACTCTGAATCTACTCGTCACATTGATGTGATTACTAGTTTTCGAAATTGTCAATGCTACTGGAGGCATCGTTAGAACTTAATGTAGAAGGAATAGAAAAAACTGTGTTATTTTTCTGGCCTTTTTATTGCGATCTTCTTCTCATTTTTTTTTATTTACTAGGTTTTGAAAATCAGACACTTTCTCTTCGTGACATATCTGAAAGTTTTAAAAGAAAAGATTAAATCCATGATTTCTAATAGTCATATAGATCAAAGAACCCAAATTTTCTATTATGTAATTAAGAAAAAACCCTATTAAATTAACCATAAATATTTTTTCATATTCCCATTTTTTCCCTAATCATAATCTAGGTAAATTTTGATTTCAATTTTTAATTATTAAATTTTCAAAAGTGTCGCTGAGGTGAATCCACGGCAGGTTGTGGATCGCCGTCAGTCGCTCTGTCCGCTAAGGCAGACGATCTAAGTGTCCTATGTGACTCCATTGTGTACTGAAACAATAAGAAATAAAAGGAAAGGAAGAATAAGAAATATGAAGAAAGTTTCTATTTTTATTATATGATGCGTGCGTCGGAGTCAGTTCGCCAAGGATTTTTCCTCTTTGAGAGTGTCTCGAACGTTATCTCACTGGATGGCGTGTGTGACCAGGCAGGTGTGGATGAACACACGCGTCTTACTTGTTCCAAGTTGCCTACTCACAATACGGAAGTTTGAATTTCGGAGATAAGATTATCTCGGAAACCGTCTTTCGTAAATGTATAGAATAGGTTAGCAACTTACTGGTTAAGCTTTAGAGAGCGTGCTTGTTGCTGGTCCGGTAAGGCGAAGCAGAAGCGCGAACTAACCTCAAACACGCCACGTGGGAGGACCTAGGAGGTGCCTATAATAAAGGGGAAAAATATGGAAAATACGAGAAGGTGAAATAAAATAATAAATAGTGAAAATTGAAATATATTTATGAAGGTAATCTGTAAGAGAAGGTAGATGAAAGCAATCGTAAAATATACATACAAATATTTATATAGATATAAAATGCAAGATAGAATACGAGTAATAATAATAATAAAATTGGCTGTAAGAGAAGTAGGTTAAAAATACTACACGCTGGAAAAACAAAATAGGTAAATATAAATGTCCTGGAGCAACGAGGTTGCGACAGAGGAAATAAGGAAATAATATATAAAAATATTAATTTGACAAACGACAAAGTAGAATTCAAATACCAATATCAATAATAGAATTAGTAAAATATTAATAAATGCAAAGCAGCAATGGTTAAATACGTAAAATAAGTAAACAGGAAAAATAATACTATAAAATGGAAATAATCCTGAAAAATACAAATAAATAAAATATCAAATAATATTCTAAAAGAATACTTAAAATACCAAAGATGAAACAATAACGAGCGGAAGAGAAGTCTAATTCTCTTCCAAGGTTTCGATTAAAACAACTAATGATTTAACATAAGTGGATAATCTCTAACCAGAGGTCTTAGCTAGTCCAGACTCAAAACCGGATACACCTTCTGAAAATAGTGCATCGTCTTTTATCCTATTTTCGTCACCTTGGCGAGTGTGAAAAGTGGGCGTGACTAGTAACTCACCAATCAGAAAATAGGATAACTTCAGGGACGAATCAAAAGGCTAACTATAATGTATAAAAGTTAATAAGAAAGAAAAAAATAACTAAAAGTAACTCTAGGGAAAAAGGCTTAGAAAAAGATTTTATTTTTTGAAATTTGAGAAAAGTGTCTTTAATAAGCATCGAGTTAGAATCTATGGAGAAGCTATGAGCATATTAACGTGTGTATTAAAAACGGCGTAGGTAGGTATGGCTAACGATAATACCAATATGGCGGTGGGATCATGGCCGGACTCAATAATATTAAAACTACTATAAAAATATGGCTAGTTATTTAGAAGATTTAATCATAATCTAAAAAGTGCAATACATTTTTAATAAGCTATGATTTATTTATCCCGCGGTAAACACTAAAACCACGATATATTATACATAACGATAAATTAATACAGTCAATATCTGTATACTAACCTGTACAACGTTATTCCTGAAGATTTTTTATTAGCATTGCTTCTGCTACTGCAACTACGTTGAAAACAAGAAACTATTATTATGCACTATCACAATATATTATTACAGTTTCTATAAGAGTATTATAAAACTTAAAATATTCGAAAAACAACAAACGTAAATAAACTTATACGATCTGTCAAAAGTGTCAAAACAATATTAACAATAGTATTAACAATATGGCCGAAGTGAGGTCGTTTTTAGTCACGTGATGCCCTCTCCATGGATTCTAACTCGATGTTAATAAGTATGGCGAATTGCGAAAATTTGAAATAGCACCATTTGACGTCGGCTTCGTCTGCTGCGTCGTTGGCTGAGTCGTTCACTGGCTCGTTGACTGCCTGGTCGGATGTCGTCGACGTGGATTAGCCTGTCTACGTCTTGGTTTCTGTAAACCTCGTACGTATGGTCTTTAGCTGCTCTCAAGACGGTGTGTGGTCCTGTCCATGTCTGGCCAAAGTTTCCCTTGAGGTGGTTGCGGATCAACACTTGTTCTCCTGGGAGGTACGTACGAGGTTGAAGGTCATCAGGGTCGTCAGGGAACGGGTTCCGAGCGTAGATCGTCGCCTGCTGGACGTCTCTGTGGATTCGCTGTTCCCTCGTTTCTTGTTGTCAAACTTCGTGCTCCGTCTCCTGGGAACGTCTCGGGCGGTATCCAAGGAGTAGTTCGGCTAGAGTTTGGTCTGTGGCGTTGTTCTTTCGTGTACGGAGGCTGAACACGATATCTGCAACGTAGGTGTCCCATCGTGGATCCCCGTTCGACGTTACTCTTGCTCTCAGACCTTTTTTCAGTTCTTGCACCTTAGCTCTACAGGATTTGCTCTTTGATGATAGATGGAGCTCTTCTCACCTTCAATGTTGTGTTTCCGCAGAAATCTTTCCCAGGCATCTGTGAGGAACTAGACGGAATTATCAGTGATTATTGTTGAATGTCTGCCCCATCTATTGCAAATCTCGTCCTGTAAGAAGTTGATAATTTGCTTACTCTTGGCGACGGGTGTGCATCTATATTCAAGCCAGTTGTTCAGGAAGTCGGTGGCTAGTAGAATATACTTATTCTTCTCGCTGCTCTGGCTGCTCTGGCTGTTGGGTAAGGTCCGAGGATATCGAACGAGACTCGTTCTCATGGGGCGGTCGGGCTGCGTGGGAGTATGGGGGCTTTCGGCTGTCATTGGGCTGCTTTTGTGGTGGCACAGGTTATGCAGGACTTGACATACTTGACTACGTTCTTTGACAGCGTGAGCCAGTAGTATACCTCTCTGATGGCTCAAGTGGTCTCTTGGCCGAGATGATTGGCTTCGTCGCTATCGTGATATGTTTTAATTATCTCTGGACGGAAGCAGGTGGGGACTAAAAGTCGAAGTTTGTTCTGGTCCTTGTAGAACCCCGCTTCATTTTCGACGGTGAACTCCTCGACGACGCTTCTTTCGATGTCATCTCGAGGTCCTCGTCTGGAGATTTGGTGCCATCTCTTTATGAATCGTTTCATGTCGGGGCAGACTTAATGATCCCTCTGTATTTTGGTCTGCAATGGTATGTCTGCGAGATCGTCAAGGATGGGATGGGCTGCTTGCTCTTCCTCGTCGTCTAGGAGGCACAGCAGGGAAAAGTCATCGCCTTGCGAATTTATAGTCTGAAGCCAGGCGAGACGTTCCACTTCGGCGTCGGAGTCGTGGTGTGGTCTCTTGTCTTGAGCTGGATTGCCGAACAGATGGTCTGGTAGCTCGTTGTCCTTGCTGGGGATGTGGACGGCATCAAAGTTAAATTCTTGAAGTAATAGGGTTCATAGGGACAGCTTGGCTTTGGCAGACTTGTATCTGTCCAACCATAGGAGGGCTCTGCTATCGGTATATAGTGTGAATTTTTAATCTTGTATAAAATGTTTAAATTTCTTCAACGCCCAAACCACTGCGAGGCACTCCTACTCGTTAATGTGGTATCTACGTTCTGCTGGTCTCAGTTTTGTCGAGCTGTAGGTAGACCACAATTTTTCTGTCATTGGCGTGAACTTGAAAAAACACTGCTTCTATTCCAATCTAAGAAGCGTCGGTTTGTAGGTTGAATGGTTGAGTGGTATCTGGCCGTTTTAACTCTAAATTGCCAGAGATTGCGTTTTTTATATCGTTAAACTTCTTCTCTGCTTGGAGATTTCATTGGAACCTCTTGCTGTCACATCTGTTAGTGGGGTAACCATCGTGGCAAAGTTAGGAATAAAATCTCGGAGCCAACTTGTGGTTCCGATGAAGCTTCTGGCTTGTTTCAAGGGAGTGGCTTCGGAGTGGAGAATCCTTTGATTTTCTCGCAGTCTTTGTGTAGTGGTTGGGTGTTATCGGACGTGATATTATGGCCTAGGTAGTCGAACTGGTTCGCTGCAAACTTGCATTTCTTCAAAGAAACCCATGCCATGAATTCGTAGTCGTTCCCAAACCAGTTGTAGATGTCGTTGATGCTCATCCCAGCCGTTTAAGAAGATGATGATGTCAGCCATATAGACTTTCACGAAGACATTAATGTATCTGGCAAGGACTGTCGTGACCAACTTTTGGAAGGCAGCGTTACCGTTCTTCAATTCGAAGGGCATCACCATGAATTCGAATGCTGAACCATCGGGCAGGCTGAAGGCTGTCTTTGGCTTGGATTCCTCGTTTAGCGGTATATGCCAGAAACCGCTTTTCAGGTCGAGGGTTAAGAAGATTGTAGCCGTGCCTAGTTCTTTAATACTATCGTAGATCGGTGATATGTTGGATACTTTGTCCACGGTGATGCTGTTGATTTTTCGGTAATTAACGCAGAATCTCAGCGTACCATCCTTCTTGGTCACGATGACGACGGGGCTGTACGGGGCTGTTGTAGGGGCTTTTGCTGGGTTGAATTACTCCGGCGGATAACATTTCTTAGACCTTTTGAAACATGAATCGCTTCTTCTCCTGTTCTGTCGTCGGTCAGGTCGATCCACATGGTTACGGCTTTCGTTATCGGCTGGCCGATTCTATCGTCGAAAACGTCGCTATAGTCGTGGATTGCCTTTGGATAGTATGGAAGGCGAATTCCGGAGTTTGATCCGGTTGTAGCTTCTGTATCGAGGTGTTGCTCGTCTTTTTCGGAGCTTCCCAGTATAGTGTTCGGCGGCTCTGGATCCCAGCGTGCAGACGTTTGCGGGGTATGTCTATTGGGACTTCCTCTTGTTTGAGCCACGGCATACCGAATACTATGTCGTGAAGGAGTTGCTCGATAACGATGCATTTTACCTTGGATTGGATGCTGTTTGAAAATCGGATGTTGACTTCGGTTGTCCCTAGACTACGGGACTTCTGGCCTTCACACGTCAGCCGGACTGTGGATGGACTGCGTCGTATCTCCATATCTACTCCCTTCGGATCGGGTCCTTACTGACGAAGTTGCCGGATGCACCAGTGTCGACTAGTGCTCTGATCCTCTGGGTGTTGACTTCTGCGGAAATCTTTGGAAGCTGAGACGAGGTGGGTTGATGTTCCATCGGGTTCAGCTGGGGAACTACTACGGCTGAGGTCCTTAGTTGAGTGTACCTCGGTTGTCGTTTCCCTGGTTCTGGTCCTGGGCACATGGTCTGGGTACAGGGTGGCTCTGCTGATGATTGTTTGGTCCTCGGTTACGTCAGTCGTCGATGGTCTCGGAAGTTCTAGGGGGTTGTTGACTACGTGGTTGGTCGGATCTCGAGTTATTGCTTTGACTGGATGGACTTAATGCGGTGGCAGCTAAACGGTGGTCAAGTTCCAGTTCATCTGCGGCTCGTCGGAGCTCTTCATCGGTCCTCGCGGTCACTATTCGCATATGCTTACGGATCTCTGGTTTCAATTAATCTGCGATGATTCGGCATCGTTTCTCCTCCAACACTTCTGGGGCTACTCTCCGGAAAAGGGCCATTTTCTTTGTGGTTAATTCTGCTGCGGACTCCTTTCTCTGCCATGGGCCGTATAGTTTTGCTAACAGTTTGGTTATCTGGGAGTAATAACCAAAGTGGTCAATAAGACAAGCAAAGAACGTAGATGTAAGATGTAGGCTGTCCAGTGTTTTTCGTCTAGTCCTATGTTTAATAAATGGTCTGTGGTCGCCTCTTGAAACTCTTCTGGGCTTTCTGTCTCTCCGCCTGAGAATTTCTGCAGTGTTGGCCTCCATTTTGTTGAGGGTGGTGTCGGTGCCGTAGGAGTGGTTGCTGGTTCGGTCTTCGCTGACTGCGCCAGCATTAGCGCTGATACGGTTTGCATTAGAGCTGCTAGGTTCATCGGCAGCTCTGTCAGTGTGTGTTGAGGATCTGTTGTCCCCGTGAGTTTCGAATCAGAAGGCTAAGCGGTGAGAAATGCGCAGATCTGGATGCATACTAGTCAGTTGTAGGTTGGCCACGTGTCAGATCTGACGACATAAGGTATAAATAGGATTAAGATGCATTGCATTTATAAACTCGACACAAGATTAGTTCAAACTAGTGCATATTGCATAAAAGTGATAACACTGTTAATGCTTATTGTATTAAAAATGTAAAGCGGTACTTTTAATAATAATTTTTATGTTTCGTCAAAAAAATATGTACGCGCCAATGCGAAAACCAATCTTATAACAAACCAATCTTATCAACCAAACTTATAAACGAGCTGGTAGGCCAAATTAATTTTAAATAAAGTTATTACTATTTTAATGGAAATAAGCCACAATTGAAGTTTAAAATAAGTTTATTGACGTTTAATTTCCACTTCGGAAATCGTTCGATTTCTAGGTTTCTGATTTTAAAACGATTTTTAAGGTGGAAATTGACACGTCAATAAACTTATTTTAAACTTCAATTGTGAGTTGATATATAATTCTCATTAAAATAGTAATTCCTTAAGATGCCAAAAGAAAATAGCTTTAAAACAATATTAATTTTTAACATTTTCATTTTAAACGAAGATTTCTAAAACAATGCTTTTGTTACTTACTAAGTACACCATACTTTTGTTACACTCTGTATCATGTCTGTTTTTGAAATTTAATTAACTTAACTTATTTTATATGAAGAGTTAAGGGAAATAAGAAGGAATGTCATGTTATATTGTTTGGAGAAAATAGGAAGTTTAATGTTTGTGGCTACATTACTTTAAACCGTTGCATTAAAGAAATAGTATTTGTTTTTATTTAGTAAACTTAAAGTACATTGTATTGAATATGCAAACACATTTAAACTAAATTTTAAAAGAATATAGATAAAAAAATTTAAAAAGGTACCAAGTACAAGTGAAAACTGAAGAAAACAAGGACTGTCCAAACATCACGATGTAGAGCATTAGGTGCACTAGCGGTGGAAGTACAAAGTCCCACTCTGGTAATACATTTCTAACTTTTAAAGTTATTTTGGAATTTATCGGAATTATAGGGCTTTGTATCCAAAAACTCCTAAAAATGCATATTATTTTTTAACCATAAGTTGTTTCACTTCCCCTACCTGGAATGGTAACGGTCTTATCCTTGACACCTACAAAAGTTGAAACCAGTTATTGGGTATTTCCATATGCGTTTTCAGATCCACGAGCCTCATATTTTATCACATTCTATGTAGGAATGACCTGTTTCAGAAAATGTTATTCTTATTTATTGCAAAAGTTTTGTATTAATTATTTATCACAATAATATTCATTATGTCAACAACATAATGAATAAACCGAAACATTGCATAGTTTTTTTTTGTTTTTTTTTATCAAGTGGAACCTCCTTGTTTTTATCTT
Organism: Diabrotica balteata; assembly: GCA_918026665.1. Taxonomy (NCBI): domain Eukaryota; kingdom Metazoa; phylum Arthropoda; class Insecta; order Coleoptera; family Chrysomelidae; genus Diabrotica; species Diabrotica balteata. The sequence continues at coordinate 121,564,251 of OU898276.1, read as the reverse complement.
TCACGCGTGGACATTTCTGGTTTTTATCCTTTGGAGCATTATTTTTAATAGGCATATTTAACGGACAGTCCATGCTATTATCTACCAGTCTACTGTAAACAGTAGATACATAAAAGATCTGTTAGATAGCGTCATCTCAATTTATTATAAAATGTGACATTCTCTGTTTTTTCATTCACCCTTCATATGATGTGTTGTGTATCACGACTATAGGTTTATTGGTATTGGTATTGGAAGTCGAGATCTGCGATTTACTTATACAGGGCTCCGAAAACTGATAAGTTGAAACAAACTTTATTTTAATAATTAGATATAAACGACGTGCAATACGTAATGTGCCTACCTTTAAGGTTAAGATATACAGGGTGGTAAGATCAGTAGATGGGTAACTATTGTTTTGAGTAGCGTAAAATTTTTGGTTCAACTCTAGTGGCGCCCCTTACTTGCTGGCGCTTGTGTGCGCCGCACTCATTGCACACGTGGACGGCGCGGCCCTTAACCCAGTCTTCAGAGATTTGACCCCTAAAAATCATAGGAACAAGCTGAATTTTGCTGAGAATATCAATTTTGGGAACTTAATAAAGATGCAAAAAAGTTTACCACTTTTACCCCAGTGCTTCCCTCTAAAACCTCCCCTGTAGGGGGATAAAAGCGCAAAAAAATTTACTAACTTAGATTTACTAGATTTACTAAAAATGTGGACACCGTAGAAAAAATGTTTCAAATAAAAAATGTACTTAGCTGAGATAATTTTAAACATAAATATTTATTAGCGCCTTTTGCGTAAAATAAACTGTTCTCTCAAAAAAGAACGCAAAGCGACCGGTGATTTTGAATGTCAGTTCCGCCCGTGAAATCAATGTTAAATAAAATTTGTATCAGCTTGACGGTAAAAAATTTATATCTTTTGATCAGATTGTCCTTTGGACAAAAATCAAAGTGTATTTTAAAGGTGAATACTACAGCTTTCACATAAAATTTTTGTGTTTTGCAGCAAATGAAAACAGTTTCTATAAAGCTATTTAATAAATAAACTTTGCGCGATGTATGCCATTTTTTACGATTCTTTTGAGGTCTTGGATATCCTGAGGATAACATTTATTACTTTTATTGACTGGTAGTAGTGAAATTTCCATTGCAACATAAAAATTTGATTTTGATTTTTGACAACAAATATGAGGCATTTGAAATATAACTAAAAACGTGGAATTTAAACTATTATATTATAAACGATCGCACGTCATGGGAAATACATCCAATTGGACGGTTTTTGGTGTAATTTATTTTATTTGGTGTACTTTTGAAAGAGGTACTAGTGTAAATAAAAAGAATAGTTTTAAACGTTTAAGATTGTTTGTAATGTGAAAGTATGTATTCAGCGATTTTTAAACATATTTCAAATACCTCACAATTGTTGTCAAAACTAAAAACTAAAATTTTCTGCTATCGGTTTTAAACATTAGTTTCTAGTTATGAAAACTGCATAGTAGCCAATCAATGAAAGGCATACACTCTATTGATCTCATGAGAATCATTATCTAAATAAACGTGGCAAAAATCGCACCACCTTTATTTATTTACAACTTATATAAAAACTGAGTTCATTTGCGACACGATACAAAAATTGCATACGAAAACTGCACTCTTTACCTTTAAAACGCATCTTGATTTTTTTCGATGGGATACCCGGATCAAAAGATATTCAATTGTTACCGTCGAGCTGATACAAATTTTATTGAGCATTGATTTCTAGCGCGTAAAATGGTTCATTCTACATAAAAGTTTTTGTTCAAAATTATCTTATCTACCCGGAGGTAAAAGTGGGGATAAAAGTGTCGAATCTTTTTAAGCGTCCCAAAATTGCCGTTGCGGACAAATTTCGGCTTGTTCCTATGATTTTTAGAGGTTCAGTGGTATTTTCGTCTCTGACGTAAGTATTTGTACCTGTCTAGTAATTAACAAAATAAAAAGTCAACTTTTTAAATCTCTTTAAACTTCTTTAAACTGATAAATTCCGAGAAAAATTAATATTTACGTCATTTTCGCATAACTGACTCACTTATTTATTTAGATAACTTGAATTCATTTTATAAACTTTTAAAAACTTTTTGTAAAATTCATGAATAAAAATATTAACAAATTATGTTATTTACTTAACACAGTCATTAGACTAGTTTTTTTACCCATGTACTCTTCCTGTTTCTCGTTCTATGCTTTTTAAATATAGATTTTAGTTTTCTGCTTTTAAGCAAAATAAGTAACTTTTTGGAGAATGATCCATCGTATTCTAAATAATTATCTGGTAAAATTAATAATGAGAACTTTTAACGCACTATACTTCCTACACGTCAGACATTACCAGAGTACTGTAAAATTAGTCCAATTAGCCTTTTCCGCAACCTCAACTTTCAATTTGTATTCACAAGCCTTTCAATTGTCTGTGTTTGATCTAATTTTGCCTCCATTGTGTACTTAATAGTTATTTATAATTAGTCTTTACTAATGTATGTTAAACTGTATAATTCCCGCATACAAACACTATCGAATTCAAAGTAAATATAAAAATAACATCGCCCACGATTATTTACGCTTAATAGACATTATTTAGTTGTGTAGGATTTAAAGAATGTGTTCTTTTTAAAGACAATTTAAATTGGATACAATTAAAACCACATTGTTTTATCTTTTTTCCCTAACATAATAACTTTTATGGTCTGTTTTTATATCAACTCTGATCATGTGAGTTGAAAAATTCGGAGTTGCAAGGATATTTATTAATATATTTAATATAAGTATCAATTATCTTTCAGTTTATGTGGACAAATTTAAAAAAATCTTATAAGCTACCTGTGTGGTTTTAAAATTTGTTATATTTTGTATAATATTCTATAACCAAAATTATTGCTTAATCAAAATTCACATATCGTCGGTATACTGCGAAAACTAGGTAAATGTCGGAATACCAAAATCTAGAAACACCGTTTTTAAAGTTTAGTTTTTTATTGTGAATTAAGCAGTCAGCTTGTTTTTGATATTAGGTATTCTACTGAAAGATACATATATCTGAAATGATATTCTATCATACATTTGAAAAAGTTGAGGCACCTATCTGACTAATCCTAAATTTAAGTTGGAAATTCTACCTGGTTTTACCTAGGAATCTAAATAAATCAGTTACTCTTTAAATAACATATCTAACACAAATATAATAAACCAAGTATAATATTTCCCAGTTTTGTGATCGAGATATGAGGCTTTTACTAGGTAATAGCAATGTTTTAAGGTATTAGTCGATATGTATGACATTTAACTGGTTTTTGTACTTATAGTTATTATTTATATGTATGAAAGGCAGTTTTATAGAAAAAAGAAATTTATTTTGAATACAATATTAACAATAATATGTATTAAAATAATAACAATATTATTATTATTATGGGACTTCCTCGTCCGATTCGTCACTGAAAGCAAGCTCTGGCAAGATGTCTGTTACATCATTTACCGTTTTCAAATTAAAATACCACCCGTGATATTCCTCATGTATCACTCCTTTATCACATAGCTGTATCAAATCTCTCTTTTTTTGCTATGCTAATCGGAATACGTGCATCTCAAAGTTACTTACGTTCTTCAAGATTGCTTGTATTAGTTGATAACTTGGTGTGCTTTTTTCTTGTTAAATGCCATAAGGAAATAATTAAAGCTTATTGTCATGTTGTAATTAAAATAGACTCTGTTTGTCCCTCCTTTAACGAATCCCATTCTTTTCATTTTCAACCCCATTATTGTTTCGCCATTTTGGTCTTTTCTCCAGTTTTTAATTAGACTGTGTAACAAATTTTTTAAATAATAAAAGTCGTAGTATTTAAATTCTTTACATTTGTATGGTTCTATACATACTTTTTTATCATCAACCTTGATATTTTTAGTTCTTCTTGCATTTTGAAAAACAAGCAAATAATCTAGCATCCCATAGATAGATAGATAGATCTGTGTTTTTAAGCTGTTTCGGTACTATGCAGAGTCAACTTCCATATAGGAATGTCCAGACTCTAAAAATTTGTGTTCAATATTATTTAAATGGTCTATATTTTGAACAGCCAATTAACCTTTAATTTCTGACCAGGCAAAATAGTAAGCTGCATTTGTTAATGCGGCTTCATATACACACAAATTGTAGACGCATAATTTTTAAGAATAATATAATTGTCCAGTCAATCTACTTGGAATCTGTAGTACGGCCTGTAGATCGAAAGTAATTGAAATACAATCCCGTTGTTTATTAGATCTTTTCTTATCATTTTGTTTTTAAAGATTACATACTTCTTTTCTTTTCTGATGATCTGTAACTGTCTTCTAAATCCAATTTGTCAGTTGGATTAGCCAGATCATATTTTTTACAAGCTGAACATTGATCTTTATTAGGAACAAAAAATCTTAAATTATAGTCGTTAGAAAATATTCTTCGATATGTAATTTCCCTAAAACCTTCCAGTTTCTTCTACTCACAGTCATTTATATAAAGTTGGTACATTTTCTTATACTTAAATTTTTCTCAAAAAATCTACGATTTGAACTTTAACGAATATAATATGGGCCCATGGTTGGAAAAGACTCAATATATCCTTCACGATTTTTCGGGTTGCACTGCTTGTTTTATTTGGCGGTATATGCTTGTCTCTTTTATCCGTATCTGCATAACAGATACCATTTAAAGAAAAATAACACTTTTTGGAAAATGCACGTGGTTTTGATAAACTTCCACGAACTGTAACGACTCTCTTATGTGGCTCCGTTTTAATACAATAAAAAAAAATTTCAGACCCATATTCTAACTTCCAATAATCACGACATATTCTTTATCTGTGATCTTCGCTAAAATAACTGGCACATTTGTTAAAGCACTCGGAACAATTAACTGGTTTTATCTCAAAAGGCAAACCTTTAACACGCCTTCTTTTTGCAACATTGATTACGCAATCATTGTAGTTGGCTTTTCTCCAACGTTTTAGTGGAGGTACGTCTTTCCATACTTTGTCAAGAAGTAGATTTAATATCCAACTAGATATTTCAGTTGTCACTAAATTGTTCGTGGGTGCACCTATTTCAGTATTTTTTTTCTCATCATTTAGGCTATCAAGGTCAGCTGTTTGTAAATTATATAGACTTCCTAGAGAAAAAGAGAGAGAGAGAGAGAGAGAGAGAGAGAGAGAGAGAGAGAGAGAGAGAGAGAGGGAGAGAGAGATCCCTTTTCACTGGGTTCGCTGATATGTGGGGTCTACACCTGAAAAGTCACTATCAAAAATGGATTCAATCATTGAGACTATATTGTTCTGAGAATCATCAGAAATTGAACTGCTGTCTTGAGTTTCAAAGGAATCTGAAGAACACAAGATATTGCACAACAAAAAACTAATTAATACTGTTACGATAAATTTTGACACAAAGCCGTAAACATATTTATTACTAATATTCTTATTCATTTACGTATTTTCTAGGTAATATACCACCGATTCGAACTTTCCAGAAGGGAATCGAATAAAAACAACAACCAGCCGGCGGTTCTACCCTTCGAAAAGAACATGTTTACCTTTCACACTAGCCGAGAAGGTCATCGATCCTTTGCCGTTGTTCTAGTCTAACGGTTTGGGTATATATATAACGGAACTTTCATTGTGTGGAGTTAGTAAGAAGATAATATCGCGGCGGGTTTTTAAATGTAACGTTTGTATTTTAAATAAATTACGTAATTATTAGTGTAAGATAAATTAGGATAAATAAACTTTAAATTAAATTGCAAGTGTTATAAATATAGAACCTTTGATAAATAATAAAGACAATAAATTAGAATTAATAAAAATACTACAATACCTATTAACAAAGTATTTCAAAACTTTCCTCCTAGTCACAATCACAAATATAGAAGACAAACAATTTTACTTAATAGTCTGCTTAATTTAAGCATAATCTTATATTATTAGCTCAACTAATAATATAAGATTAGCAGATAAATTATATCATAAACATCATTAAGATCACTTATGGTTATAGCTTAGTAATCATTTCTAAATTTTAACGCAACCCGGTTTCATGTAGAATGAAATAAGTGTACTTAAAGGTTTTTACTAGTCGATATGAAAAAAAAATTTAATAAATCATACACTTAAAATGTATTAAAGGCACTTATCACCTTTTTATTGAATATGGTATGCAGTAGTAGCAATATATTTTTGTCGGGCATAATAATATAAATATACGGACTTACTTTGTTTATACGGGCAACATAACTTTAATTTTATGGAATATTTGTTTATTAGACAAATTATCTACTGAAAGGTAAGTCGTATCATTTATTGGGTTTTACCTGTATGTAGAGCGAAAAAAGCTAAGAATTTTGGTATACGTAACTCAATATTCTAAAATGTATCATTTACCTGGTTTTCGCAGTCTACCGACGATATTCTAATGGGAAATTAGGATAACACGTACTAGCTCTTAGTCGGGTACCGAACGTCAAGATGATGCAAATATTAAAAGAATGCATCAACAATATCACGGAATATACTCAACCACATAAATTCAATATAAACGTAAAAAGACAAAGCTTATAAGAATTAGCAAGAAACACTAGAGTGGAAGAGAGCTGCACTACTACTACCTTTGCACCCCAATAAATAAAAAATGAATTAATAACCCGGAGATAAGGGCGCGCATTGAAAAAAACTAGATCCACCTTCGACCGGATGAGGGCCTTCTTAAAGAGTCACAACCCCTCTCTTAATATAAAAGTAAGAATGCTGTGACGTTACGTCTTCCCTGATTTTTTTTATGGTGTAGAATAATGAAAATCGAAAGAAGGTATGTGCAGAAGATTGGAAGCATTTAAGGTGTAGTTATATCGAAGTATACTTAAGATTCCGTGAAGTAACTGAGTCATAAAAAAGAACGTCCTCAAGAACCGAGACGTATGGACCATAATCAAATCTCGAAAGATATAGAACTTCGGATACATTATGCGAAATTAATCCAGATATGCTCTTCTACTAGCCATCCTGTAAGAAAAAATATTTGGAAAGTGGGGGTAAAGAAGATAATTCTGTTTAAAGAACCTTAGAACTAGGTTCAAAACAACATCCGTGCAGCTTTGCTGCGCTGCTGCCGACAAAATAAAGATTGCCATGATGATGGCAAACATTCATCACAAATTGGAAAACAAGGAAGAAGTACTAGTTCTGATTTTTTAAAACGTTAGTAATGCCAGAATGTAATTCACTCTGCAACATAAGCTCGACATACAACTTCAACCTTTTTGACATATAATATTTAAAATATATAAATTTTTAATTGAACAAATGAATTTCCTAAAGCAAGATACAACTTGCAATAAATATAGAAGACCATTCAAACAGACCTTAAATAAACTCTAGTTTTCCTACAATCATTTAGCAAACAAAAAACACCTACAACGCGAACAAAATTTACTTGCATAATACTTATTTAAATTAAAAACCACGCTAATTATATAAGATTGTTACATAGTCCACTTTGATGAAATACGATAATATGTAGGCACCGAAATTAAAACTTAACAAAAAAAAAATAGCTTTTTGTATAACAAGGGAGCAAACGTGCTACTTTTCCTCCCGAGAATTAACTTTGTACGACTATTTTGCTTACCACAGGGTAAGAACATGGGGGACAAGATTGGGCAAACAAAATAATTGGAACTAGTGCGTACGGCACTCAGTTGGTTATTGGAGAGCTGGGTCGTAGATAAGTTGAAGATATGGGGGTTGAATTGGGGCAACTACAAAAAAAGGAAATAAAAGGGTACTTATACAAATCTCTTGGTACAAACAAAATGAAATAAACCGGAAACACCTCAAGGAATTTAATGTAGGGTGCCACTTGAGGTGCCTAATTATACCTATTACAACCAGTAGTTATAACTAGGAAAATAATTTTAGAACATCAAAAATATAGAAAAAAAATATATTTTTCAAATAAAACTCAAAATAGACCAGAGAAACAAATTAAACGTTTATTTTTGTCTCAAACAAATAGTTATCAAAAATACAGATTATAAAAGAAACATATCATATAAAATAATACCAAATAACAAAAACGTACATGTTCTTTGTTTACATTAAAGATTGCTACAAAAATTTTAAATGGTTTCTAGGTTATATTATGGCCAATTTAGATTATTAAAATTTTATGGATATCCTTTTTATGAAAATCCTCTACGACAAAAATAATATAAAACTTTAATTATTACAAATGCTTTTATTTTTATGAAAGCAATTATTAAAAATTTCTTTATAACTTGGAAAAAAATTAATATATTAAAAATTAAAAGTTACCTTATTTCTTACATGTTTCACTTAACTTTGAAAAGGAAAAACTTGCTCCATCTCTGGGAAGCTACTTGGACAGATTTGCAAAATGAAAAAGAGAAACGAAACTATTTCCGTACTCAGCATCGAGCAAAAAGACCAAAGAGGGAATGTAAAGGTAGTGGGGGCAAAATATTGTTAGACAGGAAGTGCGATCTTTAGAGGCCACATTAAACAAGGAAAGAGAGTCTCTCTCCTTGTTTGACATCAAATTTAGTTGGGTTATGTTATTGTTTGACTCAAATGTCACATAAAATCTTACTTATACTGAAGTTTTTTAACAATTGTGTTGCATTTTAGACTATTATCGTTAATAATTAATTAAAACTTTCTCGTCTAAGACACATTCTGGAAAATATTATATAGCTACTGCTAATAAGTGTCAGAAAATTTAAATTTGGCGCATTCGCATTTCCGGATATGTCCGCCATCAGAGGCCACTTTTTTGGTCTCCTTTTCATAAGGATTAGATTCATAAAGAGTATCATCACTTTAACTGGTCTTAAGACATTACTAAAAAATTGAATCGACTCTTCGATTTACAATTGCCCCAGCATTATATATCCGCAAAAGCATCTGCCACCGTTTCAAATCTGTTCTTTCACTTACATTGTAACACGTCTGCTCTGCTTGGAACTTAAATCTCGACTCCTCATCCGCGTTACATTTTACAGATTCAAAGCCAAATAATTTCCTTTCCGTCTTACAGCTAGCCTGTGGTCCACAAACTTAAAACAAACAACCTCCCCCTTGTTATTCGTTCCTAACGATAAAAGGCAAATAAAACCTCTTTTTTTATCATAAATTATAATCCCTTTATATACAAAAAACTTGTCAAAATAGATATAACATAATACAAATTAACAAAATAGCACGTATTTTAAAACCGGAGTTTTACCTGACTTTGTAACAAAAGGTTATGGAATTTGAAAGTACACATAGACAAAAAATATATCCAGCGTTATTTACGTATTTAAGATTTTTAAAAGACAAACACAGATTTTATGGCAATATTTATGCATACTGATGATATAAACGAACAGGTACGTATTATAAAATTTAAAACGCTACAATGCCCCTTCTTAAAATAAAAACTCGGATAATTCTTATCCAGTTTTTGATAAAGGCAAAACAACAAAAAGCAAATCAGAAGATGACCTCTTAACTGAGTCGAAACTTCTTAATAATATCTTTTAGATGATGGCTAGCATGGGATTAAACAACAAAAACAAAGTTAGTTACAAAGAATGGGCTAGCGTGCCTTCGATCGGCAGACTTTTTAAAGTCGAGTAGACTGAAATTTAGACTCTAAAATGAACTGTAGGTGACATGAGTTTCTATGCCTTAGGGGAAGCTAACCTTATGCCCTGCAGTGAACCTCGCTGACATTCACAGCAGTAACACAAGTGATTTGTTGGGCAGGCATAGCCATGACACCTCGTTGCCTAAATCAAGTGCTAGACACAAATCCAAAAAAATTTCTCTACACTTAACAGGTAGGCGTCTACTATCTCCACTATACGCCTAGCGAGACAGGGAATTCGGCAACGGTTCCACAAAAAAAATTAGGATATAGACCCTAAATCTATATACCTACATATGACAGAATGTGATTCTCACATGTGTCTCCCAATCAAGATAGGTTACCTGAACTAAAATTATCAAAAGTGAAACAATATTCCAAAGGGATCAAGTCAAATCAACATACAAACTCTAAAACAAAGACATGGGATATCATGAACTAATTACTTAAGGATGACATATTGTCCTCATCTGACACAAAAGGCTTTAAATCTTTAATGTGCCACTTACCAAGATCCGAACTATTTAAATCTGACAAACGAAAAACCACTGGTGACAATTTTTCCTTGATAGTTGCTTCAATATACTTCGGTGCTAGTTTGGACATAAACTTGTTGACAGCACAAAACCTTATTTCTTTTCCAAACTCTATCACCCACTTGAAATTGGACATCTCTTCTACGTAAGTTGTAACTCCTAGCGTTACGTTCATATCCTTTTCGAAGATTAGCCTTAACCTTTTCAAAAACTTTATCTAAACCTTTGACTTCTGAAGCATACATGTTACGGTCACTTGGAATTATCTCTATATCTTGATTCTGTTGATCCTTGTGATCAACACCATAATAGTTTCCACTTAATGGAACATGAAGGCCATAATTCACGAAAGCTGGAGTATATCCAGTCACTTCATGCTTTGCAGTGTTAATAGCTTGTCTGATCTTTGCTAAATTCTTATCCCAATCTACGTGGTCTTTAACATACGTAGGTATTGCTGTACCAATGGTTCTATTGTTCCGTTCCACAAAATTACACTGAGGTGCATATACTGGGCTAAACCATACTTTCTGAACGTTCTACCTATTACAGAGCTCAATTAAGAGAGGATTGTTCAGATTTGAGGCATTATCACAAATCACATATTAAGGAACACCAAACATTAGGAAAACATCATTGTAAAAAAACTCAACAATATTCTTAGGGAACAAAGGGACCTATCAGATCTATTGCTACTATTTGCCAAGGAAACTTGGCCTCTCTCTGCTTTCATCATTGAATATGATGAAAAAAATGAAAGGTATATAATAAACCAACTAGCTGCAGTACAACCGGTTTATAAGAGACGGCTTCAATAAAAAAAAATTGGATGATACTATCTCTTGAATGTTTGTCGAATAAGCAGTGTAAATTTTAATTGTAATTGGTGCAAAAAGACAATGTAGGTCTTCTTAATAGTATATTCTGCTTCCAAATGAAGTGTGCATAGTATAAATCGTTTAAATATGTAAATAAGATTTTTTAAAATCTGACCCCAAATTGTTGTTACACGAAGTTCGCAATAAATTAAGACCGGTCTATCAAGATTTAAATTAAGAGCAGCTTGGCCAGGTTTCTTAATTGGCGTAATGTGCATTATTTAAGATAGTTTTTTATCGACAATCATTTAAACTTTATGTGGTCGACATAATCTAAACTGTTTTTATATATCTGCATATAATATGGATGTGTAGAATAGCGACATAATTAGAATATTAAACACTTTTTAGTTTTTGTTGTAGAAGATATTCTACAATTTTAGACTAATTCTCTATACAAAATATTATGATAATTAAACTAATGCATATTTTAGGATTTTTATACCTAAAAGATACTTTTTTCTTTTGAGTGGTCTTTTAATATTGTCAGCGTACAATCCTCATTACACATGTTGCGTTCGATAATTAAATATTTTGTGTACTACCCAAAGTACTGTTCCACTTATACTTGTAGAGGTTCATTTTCTACTTGGTTTTTAGTGTGTCATGTAGTATCATTCACATACACTTTAAATTCCCATTTGCTTAAAAAATTTTAATTACCTTCGAGGCTAGAGTGACTTTAAGTGTTTAAAATATTGTACCTAAGCCATATCGAACGCTTTTGTAATAAAATTTTTGTAATAAAAAAAATAGCACGACGTTCCTATCTGAGAGCAAAACTTTTATGTATTTCTAACTCTAAATCAATAAAATTATTCCGAGTTTACCTATTTCTACGAAATCTACAGCAATCGCTAATTATCAAATTATTTTTTTCCAGAACATACCATCATCTTTTATTTAGCATTTTTTTCTAGTATGTAACAGATTGTGTTGATGCAGAAAATTGGTCTATGATTTAGGATCAGTTCGTATTTTCGTTGGTTTTAAAAAGGCATTACTATCGCCTCTTCGTCGATTTTGAGGATATTTTATGGCTATTCCAAAACTTGCTGTAGAGGTTAAAAATAGACATTGTGGTTTTACGTTTTTAATGCTGAAATCGTTTTCACGTCTTAATTATATCATTAAGATCGTAAAGCTTGAAACCTATAATATCCATAAAAAATTTGCAAATGATTCACATACAAAGATATGGAACTCCAAAAAGTTGGAAGTAAAGCAAAAGTTTAACATATGAACCATAAAAATGAAACGTTCCGTTTTTTATAAGAATAAAATATAACTAAATAAGTGTTCATCTAAAATATGTAAAGACCAGAGGTATATGTACAATTAAGTAAACGAACAGAAAAATTTCTAAAATAAAAGTCAAACAGAATTCCAAAAGCACTGATATTATTTAATACGAAAAAGCTAAATTTTGCTGAGAATGTCAATTTTGGAACCTTAAAAAATATGCAAAAATGTTTACCACTTTTAGCCTATAACTTTCCCCTAAAAACCACCTCGTAGGTGGGGAAAAACGGAAAAATCGATTAATCAAGAATCTTTCGCCATAGAAAAAATGCTTTAAATAAAAAATGTAGCTGGAATAATTTTAAACAAAAATGTTATTAAGCCCTTTTTGTGTAGAATAAATTGTTCTCTCAGAAACAACGCTTGAGCGACCAGTGACTTTTAATGTCTGGTGTGAGCGCGAAATTAATTTTAAATACAATTTATATCAACCCAACGGTAACAATTCGATATATTTTGGCAAGATTTACCTATGGAAAAAAATCAAAATGCCTTTTACAGGTAAAAAGTGCAGCTTTTATATAAAATTTTTATGAATTGCCGCAAATTAAAAAAGTTAATTTCTGTAAAGGTGTTACAAAAATAAGCGTTTAGCGATTTTTACCCTTTTTTACAATTCTTATGAGATTAATCTTAATTATCAGACATGATATATCTGATGAGATTAAATTTCCGTTTTGAGTTTTGGCAACAAATGTGAGTCATCGGAAATATATCAGAAAATCGTTGAATTTAAACATTAACAGCATAACTAATAAACCAAGTATAAAACTTATACTGAGAATAATTCAGGTATAGGCAAAATCTTTACCAATAAACACGGAATAACTTAGATATAGGTTATACTTGATATAAGAATTTATTCCAAGATTAAACCAACCCGCACCCTAGTTTAAGTCTGGTATAACGGTATAACCTATTTTATAATAATGTGAAAGTCATCAATGACAAGAATATATTATTTTTTGTATTATTTTGTGAGTAGCTATTTAATAAAAAAAATGTTTTAAGAGGTGTTGCGGCTGTCGAGGATGTTGATAATTTAATTAACATGATGGAAAATACACCAAAGAGAAAAACTTTTAAAGAAAGAATAAATCCCTTTTCAAAACACTGATAGGGAATTTAGAATAAAATATCGGTTTTCTAAAGGCGGTGTAAAGTTTTTTGCAATTTTTAAATACTCAAACTCAACATATAAGACAACAAATAAAGATATATATAGTGTCAGTTGTCATTATCAGTTTCAAAGAAAAATCAAAATTGACATATTTCACTTAATATGTCGTTGTTCTATGTATTTTTGCAAAAGATTGCGACATTGCCAAACTATTATTTCGGAATAAAGTGGGAATACTTATAACTAACTTATACCGAGTTTATTTGTAACAAATTATTTTAGTATTATATTTACCTTATACTTAGGATAACTATTCTAAGTATAAATACGGAATAACCTTAGAATACGAGTGTTTTATTAGTAAGACAGTTACATAAAAAAACATTGCACGTCACAGGAAATGCTTCTATAGAAAGGATATTAGATGGAATTTATAGCTGATGTATCATTTCAAAAAATTACTAATGTAATCAAATAGAAGCAGTTTTAAACATTTTAGATCGTTTGTAATGTGACGGTTTAAATTTAGCGTTTTTTAGTCACATTTGTTGGTAAAACTCAAAGCCGAAATTTTAGGTTATCTGTTTTAAATATTTGCATCTAATAATAAAAATTCTATGGTGACCGGTCAATGGAAATGATAAATATTATTGATCTCATAAGAATAGTAAAAATGGTAAACATCGCTAAACGTTTATTTATTTAACACTTTAATAAAAACTGACTTAATTGCGACAAAATTAAAAAAATTGCAGACGCAAGCTGCTTTCTTTAGCATTAAAAAGCATTTTTATTTTTGTGGATAAGACACTTTGATCAAAAGATATCAAATTTTTACAGTCACGTTGATATAAATTTTATTTTTAAAATTGATTTCGCGCACGTACCTAACATTGAAAATTACCGGTCGCTAAGGGCGTTGTTTCTGAGAAAACAGGTGATCCTGGACAAAAAGTGTTTCTTCTTCTTCTTCGCGTGCCATATCAGAATTATCCGATGTTGACGATCACCATTGCGAACACTTCTCGATCTTTTGCAATATGAAATAATTGTCCTGCATTTGGTATCTGAGTCTATTCACGAATGTTTTTTAACCAGGAAACTTGTTGCTTCCTACACCTCCACGGCCCTCTATTTTGCCTTTAAGGATCAGTTGTAATATTTTTTTTCTCGACATCCCCTTACTATATGTCCCAGATAAGACATTTTTCGATGTTTATCAGTCTTTAGCAGTTCTCTATCTTTGTTGATGCTCCTTAGTATTTCTTCGTCAGTTTTCCTTGCTGTCAAAGGTATCTTCAGCATTCGTCTATGAACACACATTTCCTATGCATTCTAATTCTGAGGAAAATTTTAAGAGTGTGGCTCATTAGGCTAATTAATCGATATTCTGAGCATTTTCTCGCATTGTGTTTTTTCGGTATTGCGACAAAAATGGATTTGAGCGAATTTGTGGGAATCACTAAAGTGTTATATACTGAATTAAAAAGTCTTACTACTACTTTTATGTTATCATTCTCTATTAGTTTCAGCAACTCAGTTGGTGTATCATCTGGACCATAAGCACTTTTCTGGTTTTAGCATTATTTATAATCAGTACTTTTACTCTTCTCTGCAGGTGTTTATATTCTGTTACATTAGATTTTATCAGTCGACGTTGTTCCTGCCAACAAAATATTTTTGTTCAGAATTATCTAAGCTAAATTTTTTATTTAAAAAATTTTTTTCTGCGTCGTACAGATTCTTGATAAAACGGTTTTTTCTGTTTTTTCTCCCCTACGGATGGGGGGTTTTATGGCAAAGGGGCTAAAAGTAGTACACGTGTTTTTACCTTTTTTGGGGTTCCAAAACTGATATTATTAGAAAAATTCTTATGATTTTTAAAGGCTCAGTGGGATTTTCGTCTCTGACGACTGGAGTACGTGGAATTGTTCACAAAAAATTATAACAAAAATTAGTATTATACCTTTTACAAGAAAGTGTAAAAGGTGTAATACTGTAAGTCATGAATGTAATTCATGTTTATGAATTCATTTTTTGAAATATCCAAATCAAGAAATAAAAAAGGGCTAATTCCGGTTCAAAGTCTAGTAGGACGTTGTATTTTTTTTAAATTCGTGTGAAAATTTAAAAATTTCAAAGAAAAAAAATTAAATATTACCTATTTTACAATATTTTACATAAATTTTTTAATTATTAAATGATTTGATTTGATAAAATAAGCCTTACTCATCAATATGGTACTTTCAGAATATCACCATCTTGATAGAAATATTTTTATGGCTTTTTACTTTTTTACTTTTTAGACAAGAAAGCTTTTATTTACAATGTAATTTTGTAGATTAAAGCTTTCTAGGATAAACAATTTCAAATTTGCAATAAGTTTGGAGTGAAAATTCTTAAAATTTGTACAACTAAATACATATGATATTGTCCTTATTATCACGCTAAATTTGTTAAAGTTTTTTTGAATTTTTAGAAAAGTTAATAATAATTTTCATTAAATTTTAATTTTAGAGGTGCAACACGAAACCATAGAAATGGCAGAAGAATTCTGCTACTTAGGATCACTGGTAGACTACAAAAATAACACATCCAACGAGATAAAAAAAAGAATATGCGTGGCTAAGCGCTGTTATTTTGGCCTGGGCCCTCAACTAAGAGCGAGAAGTATGTCAATAGCAACAAATTGCAAACTTTATAAAACAATAATACGCCCAGTGCTCACATACGGATCGGAAACATGGGCAATGACAACCCGAGATGAAGAGTTACTATGAGTCTTTGAAAGAAAAGTATTGAGGACCATATATGGCGGAGTAAACGAACAGGGTCTGTGGAGAAGGCGATATAACTTTGATTTCTATAGACTTTTTGGTGATGCAGATATTGTGAAGACCATCAAAATAAACCGCCTTAGGTGGTTGTCCCACGTTATGAGGATGGATGAGAGTGATCCCACTAAAATAACTATGCTAAAAGGCCGGTCGGAAGAAGAAGAAGGAGGCGACCTAAACTCAGATATCTGGACGATGTACAGGAAGATCTAAGGGAGATTGGAGTGAGGGGCTGGAGAAGACAGACACTCGATAGGGAAGGATGGAAGAATGTTTTGAAGCAGGCCAAGGCTCACGAAGGGCTGTAGCGCCAACTGATGATAGTGATCTTGCATTGAGTATACATTGTTTATAAATAAAAAATGACATTTAATCTGTTGCATATTTTATTTATTACATATCGCAATTAACAAATTTATTAAAAGCAGTTGTGAGATACCTGTAATAAAGCCTGCCATGAAAAAGGCTTTGCTAATATCTGTGGTATATTAGTGTAAATATTTAATCCGTTGCAAATCTACCACTATTCGCACAATCCATTTGTATTATTCTAATATAGTCTAATAAAACATGCAACAAGCAATGTGATACCTTATACTTATCATAAATCATTTTTTACCTTTTGATTGATTGTGGGAATATGTGTTGCCATCTATTTTACTGGAATCTTTTTCAATTTCCAAGACCGTTCATGAGAAGAATGTGATAAGTTCAATGACAAATATCTTTTTTTTTTTAATAAATAACTTCATTCGTAGCTAACAGTTTATGCCAACCCTATTTAGACATGTCCATCTTAATAGTTCTTAATAGTTCAAAACCAGCTGGTGTTTGTGTGATAGGTACATGGTAAATTCTTGATACCTGGAAATTATTTCTGGGACTATTCTGCCTACCACGAAGTGACAACATCGAACTTTGTTTCGGACATCGGACAGTTGCTTATTGCCAGTTATAATTTCAATTGTGTTAATTCGTTGTATTTTAATCTTTTTGGTGTGAGCACTTGCTGTTTGACCAAGTAGGGTTGGCATATGCAGCTGCTGAAAAGACCGAATTAAGTGCAAATATTTGTAGGATATCTGCTTTAGATACCAGGGGTGCCACATAGCTTATGAAGGACATTGTTTAGAGTTTCAATTGTCAAAATTCAATCTAATATCATAACCAGATACTAAGGAAAATTAGTGTAAATAAGACGTTAGTTATCAAAGGCATTATTTAGTTCTTTTTCTAACATATTATTATTTAAATGAAAACGTAAGGTTTATGTTATATTTGCTTTTGATTAAAGTTATATTTTTGAAAGTAGCTTCGAAGGGTTTGTTTGGATACTTTAAAGTTTTGGTATTGTGTAGCTATCGCTTATTTGCCTGTGAATCCTAACTTCTTACGTTACGTACCGAACGTAATACTAATGTCCATACTATTCAATTTCCGTACTTCACTTGAGAAATTTCGTAAAACCACTTCAAATGTTCTGTTAGTATATTATGTATCTATAAGATCATTGGACTCTTTCCCGAAGCCTATAGATAAGAGCTAGTGTCCAAACAGTATCTTAGGCCGTCGATAAATCTATGAAGATGATATAAGTTTTTGCTTTTCTTTTCTAAAAAGGTAAATTGTCAAAAATGTCAATTAGTTAACCAGCTGACTTCCGTTTCCTAGGAAATATACTTGCTGGAGCCTTTCCATCCCGGGTTTTTTTCGGAATCGTTTGGGTATATTTATATTTCTTGGTTGTACTTATAAAACCGCTGACAAACTTCTAATAGTATAACAGTTCTCGGAATTCAGCCTAGCATCTTTTGTAAATTAGGCCCAGTTGGATTTTGCAAGTTATATCTATATCACTGACACCAGAAGATCACCGTGGTTTTTTAGTTGCCTGGTAAGCTCATTTATTTGCCGTTAACTAGGGTATACCAAGAGGAGATTTACTAGCTCTACATCGCTAATATCAAATGACTAATTTATAGAGTCATTCAATTTCATTCAAAAAGTATTAAATATTTGAATTGTTTTGACGTTTATTATTTAAACTACAAGAAATAATAATATATATCCAAGTATAATAATTATTTAGTCTGTTGGTTTCTGATAGCTTTAGTGCCTATATTACACCAACTAACAGCATCATTTTCTGTATACTTCTGAAAACACATGTAAGTATAAAATGATATAATTTTTAAATATAAATAATAATATTAAATAATATTATTTACTCTTTCATAAGTCACTCAAAACAATAATGTGAAAGTAGACGATGTATTCCATCCAATTCTTACATCATTCAATATACGCTAATATTTGGAACACCCTGTATAACACAATTTAAATAAATATTGGAGTGTGTAAACTTAATATAATACCATTTATACATTTATTGCCTTACACTGTGTATGCGTATAGTTCATACTTATCTCTCAACTGGTAATTATCTCTACTATACAATTTGTCACAGTTTAATATAAAGTTCAAATACAGAACACTGTCTTCCAACCACTAGTAAATTGCTCCACGTTATCACATATCAAGGGGAACACTAATCAAAACAAAAGTTATAAAGAATATAGTGTCGGCATTTTTTTGGCATTTATATTTATAAATTAAAACGTCGGTCGTGTATTTGTATATTTAAAACTATATTTTTGTTTTTAAATTCACTTTTTTAATTCTTCATTTCGAAATTGTTTGCATCTTTTCGTATCTCCTTTATTCAGCAATCTGTTATTTATTACTATAATTACAATGACAATAGGCCTTTCTGATGGCAAGGATATGATTTGTACAGATTACTTCATAAAGAACTTCATCAGGTTACTGACTACATCTTTGTATATGAAAAACTATATTTTTGTTTATAAATCCACTTTTTTATTTTTTCAGTTCGAAATTGTTTGCAGCCTTTTGCATCTCATTTTTTAAGCAATCTGTTATTTAGTACTATAATTACAATGATAACAGGCCTGTTTGTTGGCAAGGATATCCTTTGTACAGATTACTTCAAAAACAACTTCATCAGGTTGCTAAACATCAGGGTACCTTTAACATTCACAGTATGCATGATACGTACAGTACAAGTTTACATTATATCTAATTACTTAAACCTATTAACCAACTCTGTTGGTTTGAAGTTTTTCACTCTTCTTTCTTCTTGCTGGTCCTTTAATAACTGTTTGGCTAACCAAATAAGGTGCACAGACACTCGCAATATGTTGACACTAAATTTACTTATTACTTTCTTCACTGATGGTGTTAATGTATCTCGTTAAACCTTATTTTGGAACCTTCGTATCATATTTATATTGCTGTTAAAGAAGCTCTCCAGAGCTGAATAACTTAGGACCAAACTGGTTCAAAAACGGCTTTGAACACCATTAGTTTATTCTCCAGAGAAAAGTTTCTGTCGATGATACAGTAAAAACGGCTTAACTTTAAACCTAATTACTTGCGTTTTGTAAATATAAGTTTACGTTATGTTAGTTTAGTTTCCTGTCTAGGTGTACTCCCAAGAATTTTACATCTTTGGCTTGAGGTATATTGTTATTGTTTAATTGTACTACTGATGAAAAAGTTTCTTTGCAGAGTGTGAATGTTATATGGGTAGACTTTGGTTCATTTGCATTTATATACCATGTCGACAACCATTTATGAATTTGGTTAAGGCAGGTTTGTAGTTGTCTTAATGCTACTTTTGGATTTTCGTGTGAGGATAGAACAGCTGTACCACCTGAAACGTGGCTACTATAACCTTCGGAGTAGTAGGAAGATCACTGGTATGCAGCATATACATAAAGGGTTCAAGTACGCTGCCTTGTGGTACTCCTGATTACATGCAATTCAAGGGAAATATTCATTGTTTTGTCTTACAAAAAAGCGTCTATTGGTTGGGTAGGATTTTAGTAACGGAAAATGAGGGTGTGGGAGTAGCTTCTTAATTTTGTAGCAGAGTTTGACAGACCTTGTCTAATGCTTATGATCTATCAATGAAGGTTGATGTATGGTTTTTGTTGGAAGTGATCATGAATCTTGTTAACGATTTTGTGTACTTGCTCTAGGGTACCATGCTTATTTCAGAATACAAATTGATAGTCTGGAATTAAGTGCATAATTTGTTCTATAGATTTTAGCTTTTTTTATGAATATTTTCTTAAATACTTTGGAGATGATTGGATGCAGAGTAATCTGTCGATAGGAGGTATCTTTTTCCAATATTTCTCCTGGTTTAAGAATCAATATTAATTGTGGTACTTTCCAGATCTTTAGGAAGTATCCAAGTTTAAGAACAGCATTAAATATATATGTCATTAATTTAAAGCATCTTTATGTAGATTCCTGTAGCACTCTACCTGTGACAAGCTTATATCGCAAGGCTGTCTTAATATTGAGTTCTTTTATAAATATATTTCACTTCCTACTTCAGTCATCAGAGACGAAAATGTTTCAAAGTAAATTTTTTAAATGTTTAAAAAAATGTTTTAAAATAAAACTATAGTTGAGATAATTTTGAACAAAAATATTTATTAGCACTTTTTGTGTAGAATGAACTGTTCTCTATAAAAATAAATTTTTAAGTTAGAGTGTAGATTTCGTATGCATATATTTTTGTATTTTGTCTCAAATGAAGTCAGTTTTTATAAAGACGTTAAATAAAAATACGATGCGCGATTTCTGCCATTTTTCTATGATTCTTATGAGATTAATAAAACATGACTTTCATTTACCAGGAACTATGGAATTTCGATTGCTATATCCTAATCTTCAAAAATTGTAGCAAGGAATTTTGGTTCTGAGTTTTGGCAACACATTTTAGGCATCTGTTGCCAAAATGTTAAATATGCTTAAAAACACTGAATTTAAACTTTTACATTACAAACGATTTAAAATGTTTAAAATGGCTTCGTTTTGATTGCACAACTACGCTTTTCGAAACAATACCCATTTCAGGAATAAACTTCATTTAATACTGCTTTCGTCTAGTCCTCTTTTGTGATCGGTGATCGTTTAAACGTTAAAAGTTTAAAGCCTAGACGAGCACATGGAGGAAGCATTGTGAGGAAATTGAAAGCACTTATGCTTGTGCTAGACTTCAAAAGGTGCTCTTAAAGAAGAAAATCCAACCAATTTATTAACTCCCAAATAACCAGGGCGAGTATACCAATAGAGGAAGAGACACAGCGGAAGAGCTCTTAGAGGTGCAGTTCCCTAGATCACAAATAGTTAAATCGTCAATTGATTGGGAATCAGTATACAACAAGGCTCTGCAAAGATCCTCAAAAACTAACTCGCAAACAGTTAAAAGATTGAAAACTATGAAAAAGTAGCAAGGGCAATAAACTCATCTGAGCCCTATAAATCACCAGGAAAGAATGGTATATATCCAGTGTTATTACAAAAGGTACCGTAACTTTTATACAGCAGATCAGGTTATGTACTCAGAAGTAGTGTATGCCTTTCGGTACATACCTAAGTCATGAAGAGAGATTAAAATAACTTTCATCTCTAAACAGGGAACAAGAAGGCGGGAAAATGCAAAGTCTGTAAGACCAATAAGTCTGATGTCATTCCTACAGAATACGAAAGACTTTTTGGATAACATCAATAACCAATGTCTGAGGCGCAAAGGAGTCGAGAAAATATGTTTGAACTAGATATAATCTATTCTCAGGAATAGAGTGTGAGATACCACTATCCTTGGAGAGACTGTGTTGGCCCAAGTCGACAGAGGATATCCAGAGGGTGGAGTTCTGTCCCCACTGTTGTAGAATCTGGCTATGGAGGACTAATAGGAATTTTAAAGGCAAATTGTCACAAAAATTTGAACATGCAGATCATTTCGCAACAAAAGTATAATATCTTAGTCAGAGATCGCAGGAACGAGGCCCTAGAACTAGTGAGACAATTGTCTTATCGAAAGGAGCTGTTCCAGACAGGTATGTATGGAGAAACAAGGAGTACCATAACCAACATGTTAAGATCTGGTATACAAAAGGATCCAAAATTACAGAGGGTGTGGAAATAGAAATATACTCAAATAATCCAAGAATTAGCGAACGTTTTGACTTGGGAAGGAACTACACCGCTTAAATAACACTCCTATAGTTAGATAGTGTCTCCTTTAATTCTTTAGCGCATGTGTGATTCAGCATATTTAACGAACTGCGAAATTTTTCTACAATAATTATCTGTATGGCCGTGACCTTGGCAACCATATAAAGAACATAAGTAGTGGTGATTTATTTCAATTCATTTAAGTTGTGTTTGATCTTTTCAGCATACTGTATCTTTTAAATGGTTCTACTGGGTTTTTTATTTCAGGTGCTGTTGTTCTCTTGTTCCATCGTTTTCTTTACTCTTTTTCCTAGGTTTTCAAGGTGATTTTTTGTTTCAATGTTTCAGTTTGTAATTTTTGTTGTTTGCTTACGTTGTCTTCGTCTGGAGATAATAATCTTTTTTTTTACTTTGTACTGTTTGTCATTTGTTTTTGTTATATCGATATGGATTGGGTAATATGTGTATTGATGGAGTTAGGTGAAGGACCATATGTTTCATTTGCTATAATATTGGTTACTAAATATGTGGATAATTTGATTGGTTACATTGGTTGTTAGATTCTGCATAATTAACCCTTTATAGGGCAGAATTATTTTTTGGTAATATAAAAAAAATCTTTGCAGATTATAGATAAGGAATGATCCGTTATTGAACTTTCATTCGTATTTTTATTTTATTTTCACTCCTTGTTGTTTTTTTTAGTTGGTTGAAATTTTGACCACAGCCTGATTAGTTATGTTGACTTTGGTAAATGTAGTTGTAATTCCATAATCGACCACAGAAAACACACATTAATTAAACATTTTTATTATGAAATAATGGAAAACATTGAATACATAATGCAACCTGGCAATCTGAGCATTTAATACTTGAACGTTTTGGCTTTGCTCTCGTTGAACAGAGTGCACAACGTCTTGATGTTCCTTTTTCTGGTATGTTATTGCCAACATCGCTTAGTCTCACCGTGCTTTCAACGCTAACAGAATTAGTGGTTGCTTCCATTTTCTTCAGTTTATTTCTTCCTATTGTTACCTTAGGTCCTGGTCTCTTTCTGTTATAGAAATCACCTATGAGCTCGTTGGCCAATACACTTCTAAAATACAGGTGACTCATTGGTTTCGATTTAATGGCCCTCATTTTCATTGTAGTCTTATATATATAGTAAATTATATTATTATATAGTCTTATATATATGTAGTCTTATATAGTAAATAATCTTCATATATCATCTTCGGGATTTCCATGAAATTGGATAAGAAGCATGAAGTTAATCGAATAGATCGACGCCACCCATATAGCGATTGTAATCACTTATGGCTTTTGGACACTTAACACTTTCTTGTTCACCATTCGATTTTCTTCGCAAAACTGAAGTAATCTCAAGTGGATTATACATAGTACTGCCGACTAAAATGCATTTGAGCCCCCGATCTTTCCATTTAACAACAGACATATCATTGAACATGAAATAATCGTGTTCTCCCATTTTCATTGTTTTGTCCTTTTTTATTTGTGTTAGAAAGCCTTTACGATTTATTCTAAAAGTTCCACAGCAGAACTAATCATAGGTTAACATTTTCTTAAGAAGAGGAAAACTCGAGAAGAATTATCGACATAAATGCAGTAGTTTGCGCCTCTAAGAGACTCGGTAATGTCTAATACCGTTTTAGCGCCTAAACCATATTTAGCATGTTGTGATTGAGATTTGCCTTCATATATGCTAAATTTGTGCACGTATCCAGTTTCGGAGCACGCAACGACCCAAACTTTAAAGCCTCTTTTTATGGGCTTTTTCGGCATATATTGTTTGAGAGAACTTCGCCCCTTGAAAGCAACCATACTTTCATCTACCGCAACATTTCTACTTGTATAAAAGTTCTCTTGAAAGCGTTGCTGCAGTTCTGTTATCAAAGGCCTTACTTTGAACAGTTTGTCAAAATTGGGGTTATTTTGATTTCTTTCCATGTTTTCGTTATTGTTTAGATGGAGAAAACGAAGAATTTTTAAGAATCGTTTTTGCGCAAAAATTTGCGAAACTCTTGGCACGTGCATGTTAATATCAGATGACCAATAATGTCTCAAACTAGGTAGTTTATGAAACCCCATGATTATAAGAACTCCTAGAAATGCTTGAAACATCAAGAAATTCAACCTTGTCATCATTAGACAATGAAGTAATAGTCGCGTTGGATGCAAATGACGTTCGATTGGAAATAGGAAGATTATCTTCTGCATCAGAATCACCCTTAAAATCTGAATTTATGGCTTTTTGATATGGAATACCATCTATGTAATCAAATAAATCATCCTGAGTCATATTTTGTAAATTTTCAAGTATATTGCGGTGTTCCATTTTACTGCAAAAGATACGTACATTGTTGTATACAAATACTTGAAAAATTTAATTACTTGATCTACCGCACAGCAATTTAATTCTTGGAAATATTATTCAAGTAAGTCAGATTTACGTAAAAAAAGAATATAATTGTATAGATTTAAAATAAACAAGAGTGAAAATACATTTTAATAGAACAATTGTAAAATCAGCATGTGCTACTTTGAGGTTATGTTTAGTAAATCAAGATATATCATCTTAGCGCCAATAAAATCTGAATAGATAATAAAAGACCATAATACTGTGATGTGTTACCTTGAGTTTGATGTATAAATCTTTTGTAAACTATTTTTCTAACTTTTACAAACGGCAAAAATCTGTGATCACGTTCAACGGTAACTTACAGAGTATGATGGGTTGTGGTTGGCGAGTCGACCACATTGCTGCCACGTTGCCGTATTTTGTTCTGTGGTGTTCATTTTGGGTACAATTCATTTACAAACACTGAATTTGCACTTCAGTAACTTTTCATGTTAATTACTAGCTCATAAGTATTAATAAGAGCAGTGGTCGAAATATCGACTACAGACCTATAAAGGGTTAAGTTGTGATTGTACTAGTTGTTGTCCTGGTCGGTAGTCGTAGGATCTTTTTATTTTATTACCGTTTATTACCTTATTTTATTACCGATACGTATTTAGAGACAAACAAAAAAAGACGATTCCATGAATGATGAATGAAAAAGCATTCAATGATCTTATAAACCATTCAATAGGATACTAAGAGAATTGGGAGACATGACGAAAATTTAAGGATAGTACGCAGATGGCCTGAATAACAAGTAGTTGGATATATGGAGGACGAACAGGACTAATGAAGACTACATCTGAGTTCGACCGTAATAGTCGAACGGAAGCAGTAGTAGAAGTAGAAAAAAAGGCATTGCTTATTTTTATCTTTAATTTAAATATAATTTTTATTTTTATTTCTTACTTTCATCTTTTACTTTAGTTGATTTTATTTTATATACCTAATTTTAATTTGTTTGTTATTTTATTTTATACATTTCTCTCCAAAAATACCGAATAAAAATATCATAAAATACCTTCTATTATAGGAGTCATGCTCCTAACATCATAATATATCAAATTAATGCTGAACTACATAATAATATACACAAGACATGTACCGCTTATACGTATTTCGACCTCTTTAGATCTCGTCAGAGCGGTATAGCCAGGTAGAAATCGTTTGATTTCTCTTTTTATTCTTTATAGGTTTATACTTTTAATTTGTTATTTTGAGTTAAGACAGACTTTGTAATTAATACTATTTTTAAGACTTCTAAACAGTTGTACTTAAAAATTATTTACAAATCAAATAATTTATACGTATATTTTCTTCTTCGCGTGCCATATCAGAATAATTGTCCTGCATTTGATATCTGAGTCCATTCACGAATGTTTTTTAATCAAGAAACCTGTTTTATTCCTACACCTCTACGGCCCTCTATTTTGCCTTTAAGGATCAGTTGTAAAATTTTATATCGACTTCCCCTTACTATATATCCCAGATAAAACATTTTTCGATGTTTAACAGTCTTTAGCAGTTCTCTGTCTTTGTTGACGCTCCTTAGTACTTCTTGATTAGTTTTTCTTGCTGTCCTAGGTATCTTCAGCATTCGTCTATGAACCCACATTTCCAATGCTTTAATTTTGTTCATGATCGATACTTTTAGCGTCCACACTTCTGCACTATACACAAGTACAGACCAAACATAACGCTTAACCATTCTTTGCCTTAGTTCTAAACTGAGATGGATATTGCAAAGAAATGACTTCATTTTCATAAAAGTAGTTTGAGTCATTGCTATTCTACGTTTTATTTCTATGTCTGGATCTAGTTGGTCCGTTATCACAGTTCCCAAATATGTCATTTTGTGAACTTTCTCAACTTGGACTCCGTTCAGTTGAAGCTTTTCATCGGGATGTGGGTCACGACTAAATACTAAAAATTTGGTGTTGTTTGAGTTTATTTTAATGCCCATTTCCTCTCCTACCTCGTGAATACGATCAAGCAGAATTTGAAGACCTTCAATATTATCTGATAGAATTACTGTATCGTCTGCATATCTAATCACATTAAGTAGTTCCCCGTTGATATTTATTCCATATGGTTGTCTCTCAAGTCTTTGTCCCAAGACAAAAGAATGCCCTATCACTCACCAACTCATCCGCCCTAAGCCGTTGGTCAGTAAGTGGGAGATTGCTTACTCCGGCAATCACTCGGACTTCAGAGCCTCATTTGTTATCTAGCAGGATACACATTTGCATTTGGATAGGAGAGGCTATACGTTGCGTATCACTAGAATATCTAAATAAAAAGCAGTTTTACCAAATCAAAGAAAATGACACTGGTTTTACAGTTCAAATCTTAGGCCATGTATGATTAGTTCAACCACATCATCTATTAAATATTATTTTCTAATGTACTCCTGTTCTACTTTAATAACGTGATCGCAAGTTTTTTCCATACATCAGTTCTGAGACTGTTAAATTTTTCTTTGCTATCTGCCTTCTATACTTCTCAAATTTTCTTAATCAGATTTAGTTAAGGGTAGTATGGAGGAAGACGTAATACAATATGTCCTTGTTTTGCCATTATTTTGTCTACTATATATTGTTTAATACTTTTAATTAAATACTAGTTCGCTACGAAGACCGTATACTTACTAGTTGGCTCCAGTGGTTAAGAGGATAAGTATTTAACTACTAAGTTCTAGGAAAATTAATATCGGTAAAATTGGTACTGTGACTTTTATATTTTATATAAAATTTATATATATATATATATATATATATATATATATATATATATATATATATATATATATATATATATATATTGCTGCAACTAATTTTACAGGAAAAAGTATATTGAAAACGAGGCCCAGGAAGGCGAAGGATTTCCTGTCTGAAGAATATATGTATGTGGTTCAACACAACAGCCACAAATATTTTCAGATCAGCAATGTGCAAAGTACAGATGGTCATGATAGTCGCCAAGATCCGAAAATAAAATAAAAATAACTAAAAACTAAACTAAAAATAAATAAAAAAACTGAAAATAAATCTACTCCAGGGCTCCATCATCTTGATAATTTTGTTTATTCAGTGTTAAATATGGTTTTTAGACTTACGTAATCACTTTGTTTTAAAAAATGGTCATACAAAAATTAACACAACGAACTTAAAATAAAGAAATCTATGCATAATATATTAAAAAATAGAAAACTTTTGAGCTGGGTAAAAAAGAATTTATTATAACAATAATTTAATTTAAATATTTATTAAAGCCTCATATACTATACAGCCACGTAGCCAATCATAAATTTAAGAATTCTTCACTGCCAGACTCTGAGTCACCCATATTACCAGTGTCTATTATGATAAGTTGATTGTTACTGTCAACCATAGTTTTTTCTCGGATATACCACTTTGTAGTAATTTCATGAGTATGTTTCACACATTTTTCTTAAATTTCTGTGTTACATTGGTTTAGTGCCTCTTTCCACATATTTATAACAGCACTATCAGAATGTCCATCTCTACCAATATGCTTATTGTAATATGACTGGCAGTTTGCTCAAATTAATTCAATAGCGTTGAATTCACAGTGATTCGGAGGTAGTCTCAACACTTCATGGCCCTGTTCTCTTAGTAGTTCATTAAATATATACACATTCTCTTTTTTCTTTATTTTCGCAATTTGTAATAATTCAGATTCTGTGAGTTTTGCCTCATACTTGATATTGTGAGTTGTCAACCAGGTAATAATTTCCATTCTGGTTGAAAAAGTGAAAGGTTGCGTTTCTAAAAGCACACTGATTATCATGGTGAATTCACATGGTGAATATCACATTTAGTGAAAATTTCATTGTTTATTTCACCATGATAATCAGCTAATTTAGATTTTGAGCAAAATAATAAACTTGTTTCAGTAACAAATCCTTTCGAAGAACCAGCGTGAACAATTATAAAGCGTTCACCATCATACCCTTCTGGTTTACATATACTTTTAACACTGTTGTCTTGCCAGGAAATTGCTTTATTTCCCTTTGAATAAATCTACATTTTGTCTAAAAAACAAGGTCTCTGGGATGCACAGTATTAATATTTTCCATATATTTACGAAGGAACTTGGCTCTTAAAGCAGCAATACTGGTGCGCTCAATTAATGCTCTTCGATTATTGTTCTTTTCATATTTAAATCCCAATTTTTTTAACAAAATCCTAACAGATGGCGTTAATTAGTCAACAGTGCATTCGACCCAATATCTATAGACTTTCCTAGGTCCACTAGAAACTAAAGACGAAGGAAATAAATATGTATTGGCACTGAGTTGCGAATTCAGCAAATATGTAAAAGGATATGAATAAAAAATAAAGAAGCTTAATCAGTAGCTAAATAATTAGTAAAGAACTTTATCTTAAGGTACGAACAAGAAGAATAGATATCGATTAAGGCTCATATTTTATAGCAGTCAAAGGCATATCTAAAGATACAACAGTCAAAATCTCCTAAAAATAAGAGTTCGTGGGTACAATAGGAATTTTTTCGTACATTTCGGTAAATGCACCAACAAATTCTGCATCACTACAATTAGTATTCGGAAAAACCTGTCGGCTACCGACAAGTTTGCAGAACTAACTATGATTGTTGTAAAATTTTCATGACTCTCCACTAGAACTGAAATATAGATTACAAATAGCTACAAAATAAGCCAATGAAATAAATTTAAAACTTAACTCATTGTTCTCAGGCCCCTATAGAGTAATATATGACAACGAATACAATGGTAAGGAGGAAAACTTGGTAATCCCACTAGTTATGTTAGTAACAAGGTAGAAATAGAAATATCAAATAAAAAGTAGGTATGATGAGGTAAAATTGTGATTTATTCCCATAAAATATAATGGTATTTTCTGACGGTTTCTCAGTAATTAGTTAAGTAAATTAAGTATATTATACAATGTATATAAATTTATCTAAATTTTATCTCTTAACCGACATAATCTGCAGTCGGCTATAACTACTAGCTTTAACTTTTTATGTGCTTTCTCTATGGCTACCAGCCTGTAATTATTACGCATTAAAATACGTAATCAAATGCAATTTTTAAATTTTTTATGGTCATATTGTCTTAATCTTTTCCGACCAATTTCCTTTTCGTTTTTTTTTTCGTTCCGTCCCCAGAGCCGTTTTTTTAGCTTTCGTTTTCTCCCAATCTCATATTTTACGGAAATCATAGGTTCAGTTTATTTAATTTTTCTAATTATTTACATATCACTATGAATCTGACTAGATGGAATTTCAAGTCTATGATTTAATCTGGTTTAACTAGATGTATCATTTAATAGTTTTTGAAACCTTTCACTTGCTTGGTATCTTGTCCAGCCTATTTTAGTAGTTTAGTTTGAGGCTAATATACTTCTCAAAAGAACACAAAAGCAAGTATTTTTGAAGTGTGTAAACAATTTTAATTTCTTTCTTCTTAACATGCCATACACCAAAGTGCGTAGGCGACTAATCTCATTACTAGAATTCTGTTCTTGGCGGCGTGACACAGCTCACCTGTATTGTGTATTCCTGTCCATTCTTTAATATTCCTTAACCAGGATAATTGTTTGCGGCCGGCTCCTCTCCTACCTTCGATCTTCCCTTGTAGGATTAACTGTGGTATTTCATATTTTGATCCTCTCAATATGTGCCCAAGATAACCAATCTTGCGTTTTTTAATTAATTCAAAGAGTTCTCTTTCCAAGCCGGCTCTATTAAGGACGTCATCGTTTCGAACTCTATCCACCCAAGGTATGCGCATCATTCTTCTCAATAACCACATTTCAAATGCTTCAAGTTTGTTGATAGATGTTTTTTTCAAAGTCCACGTTTCCATACCATAAAGCAAGATGGACCATATGTAGCACTTGACCATTCTGTAGCGTTTCGAAGTTTAGGTGTTGATTACATAGGAGCGGTCTGAATTTCACAAAAGCTTGTCTTGCCATTTGTATTCGGGTTTTTATCTCGTGTTGTGGATCCGATTGGTCATTGATTGTGGTGCCAAGGTATTTAAAAGTTTTCACGCGATTTATACGATTGTCACTTATGCATATTATCGGGTTTTCTGGAGGGTTTCTGCTAATGACCATATATTTCGTTTTCAAAATGTTGATTTTGAGGCCATATTTTTTACCTATGCTATTCACCCTATCAAGTAATAACTGCTGATCTTCCAAATTATCAGTTATAATCACTGTGTCGTCCGCATAGCGTAGGTTGCTAATTGGTATGCCGTTCACCTTAATGCCTAATTCCGTATCTTCTAATGCTTCCGCAAATATATTTTCAACATATAAATTAAAAAGCATCTGAGAGAGTATGCAGCCTTGGCGGACACCTTTCCGGATTTCAAATTCATCCGTATATTGGTCTCGATCAATCCTCACCTTTGCCATTTGGTTCCAGTATAGATTCTGAATAATTCTGATCTCCTTCTGGTCAATGTTGGCCCTATGTAGTAGTTTCATCATGATATCATGTTTAACATTGTCAAATGCCTTCTCGTAGTCGATGAAGGTGAGGTAGACATCTTTTCGTTGATCTAAGCAGTTTTGTATTAAGGTGTTCAAACATAAAATTGCCTCTCTTGTTCCTAGTCCTCCCTTAAAACCGAATTGTGTTGACCCGCTAAGTTCTTCTAGTATCTTGTACATTCTTGAGTGTAATATCCTAAGGAAGAGTTTCAACAAGTGACTCATTAAACTGATTAAGCGGTGTTCATTGCATTTTGTGGCATTAGCTGTTTTTGGGATCATCACAAAGGATGACTGCAGCCATTCTCGCGGAATGTAACCAGTATCATAAATTCTATTGAACAGCCTTACCAAGATTTCGATATTCTCCTCGTCTAGTAGTTTTATTGCTTCTATATTAATTTCATCTGGACCTGTTGCTTTATGCATCTTTGTGGTTCTAACTGCATATTCTATTTCACTTCGCATTATTGATGGCCCTGATAAGTTTTCGGAAGGAAGTTTGCGCGTTGGTTGTGTTGGTCTTTCGTCATTAAAAAGGCTTTCTGCGTATTCTTTCCACGCCATTGCTATCTCCTCTTCTGACTCTATGTATTCGTTTCTGTCGTTGCGTATTTTAATTTCTAGCAAAGCGCTTTCAGCTGACAAAGCCATCTTGAGAGCTGTGAATAAATATTTAAGTATCCTACTAGTAGAGACCATATGGTAAGAAAATTACAGAAAAAAACTGGTTCTACACAAAAAAATTTTCACTGGACTCAACAAAAACACATTAAAAAATTTGGTTATGGTATGGGTGTCAGAACCCTACCATTTATTGGAGCTAAAGCAGCAGATAGAATGCTTCATTCTAGCTACACATTAAACCTTGTTAAATTTTTACTTTTATTCCAGTTACAAATTCGTTTACTATAAAGTATGTTTCTAGTAATAGAATGCCTTTTTTATTCTAACTGCAATTTTCTTCTGATTCGTCAGATAATGTTTTATAACTTTAGTTATAGTTGCATAACTTTTTTTCTATTCTGAATAGGATAAATTTGCTGGTAGGCATTGAGTATTGCCTCATTTATGATAGTTATATCTAGCTTTGCTTTCAGATAATGTATAACCTGTCTATTAGATTAAACTGTCTGTTTATTTCTGTCAAATTCCTCATGAGCTAAGGTGGCTTAGGTATATTTCTAATCTAATTATTTTGTGATCTGACAGATTACATGAGTTTAAGTTGATATCTTCGAGTTCATTACTATATCACTAAACTTAAATATTATTTGCGGTATATCTCGTACTTGTTCCTTATGTCTTATTACAAACATAGAGCTCTTGCTCGTACATTTTTTTACGAGATTTCATTTAGGAATATATTCGAAAAGTTACTACTTCTAAGTTGATATTGTTGCTACTCCAAATAGTGTGATGTTTGTAAGCCATTCTGGTGATAGAATACGTTTATATCCCGAGTAGTGACAGTTTTATTCCCGGGTAGTTCTTTCCGTGTGTCTAGTAATGGAATAGGCTACTTTATATATGACATTACATAATATACTACTTAGCCTTAATTGAGTCGCAACAATTATTTCTTCAGGAAGCACAAATATATATTTGATTTTGTAGTCAATAATAGAAAAATCGACCCAAAGCAGATTCTAGATATTTGAACTTTAAACTCAGTCGACGCAGGAAGTGAACATAAACTAGTTCTAGCAAAAATAAGAATTAAAATAACAACAAAACATTTTCTACAGGAAACCACCCAGAAAAAATTCAATGTAGAATCACCGTGGAATGACTCTATAAGAAAAATGTACCAAAGGAGGCTAGTACAAAAGATACAGCTAAAGCAGATAGACGATATAGAAGATATAGATGCGAGCTGGGAAAAAATTAAAAATAATATTGAAGAAGCAGCAACAAAAACTCTAGGAAAACACAAAGTCTATTAAACAAAAGAAACAACAACAATACACCATGGTTTCGGAAAAGAAATAAAAGAGAAATGTAAAAAGAAACGAGAGGCCTACACACAGAGTACAAAACATCAAATACTCCAGAATCCCGAGATACCTATGAAAGAATACGAAATGAAACTAAGCAGTTGATAAGAAAAACAAAAAATGAATACTGCCAAATAGCCAACGAACTTCTAAAACATGAAAGAGAAAGTATAACCCTAAAGATGACAAAACTTAATAAAATGATACAAAAACTAATATTGCACTGCAAGATAATAGACGCATTGATAAAAAACATAATGATACCTATGTTTAAGAAAAAAGATAAGGAAGACCCCAACAATTATAGAACTATAAATCTACTGAACTCCGCACTTAAGCTTACCACAAAAGTCCAAACCAACAAAATCAATAAACTCACAACTGTATCAGAGCAACGATTTAGACGCTCCTACTATATAAAAGAACCATACCAATCAATATTATAAAAACCATCGAAAACATCTACTTCCATAAACGAATACAGACAAAGATAAATGGAAAACTAACACAGTGTATATCAGTACAAACCGGAGTTAGACAGGGAGACTCGTTAAGTCCACTTCTCTTTAATAAAATAATGGACGAAATATTACAAGCAAAACGTAAAGGTCATAATTATAAAATTGGAAAGAAGGAAATCCAAATATTTGCATGTTATGCAGACGACGCCGCATTAATCGCCGAGACAGAAGACGAGCTTCAAAGATTAACACACATCTTTAATACAAAAGCCAAACAATACAATATGATAACATCATCAGAAAAAATCAAATGTATGACAACATCTAAATACCCACATTACCAGAACACATTAGCATAATGGCAGACGATAGGATAGGTAGTACAAATAGCACGAGAAAATCACCAAATAAACGAAGAAGTATTAACAAAGGAACAAAAAGGTGGTGCAATAATTTAAACAATCTAGGAGGCTAATATTAAAGTAGAAACAGGCTTTGAAGTCTACATACCAAAAGCAAGAAGAAAAAGAAGAAGACATTTTTCCTTAATAACTACCTGATGAAATTTATATTTTATCCAATGATTTAGACTTATGTTTAGGCCAATGAAAAATTTATGCCTATATCCACAAAAAGCTGTATATTATTTAAAAATATATGCGATCTTAAAACACTCATCCAAAATTATCTCAATCTAGATAATAATGGTTTCTGTAGGATAATCAATAAAATATACAACTAAACACTTCAGAGAGTTTACTCTATAAACATATTGGCCACTGAATAATATTTCGTCAAAGTTATGTCTTTTCAATGGATTTAACGCCATCTTATTATGCCTCTATCTGAATATACCCCAGACAATATGAGAAAACCAATACAATGAATAATAATTTATGAAGCGGATATATCGTTATATTACACATTTTAAATGTACACAACTTAACGTTATAAATGAATTTTTATTTTCGGTACCTACTAAATTCCTTGACGGACTGGCTTAATCGGGCTAAAACGTGTATGTTCGAATCAGACAACCTCTTCAATATTTTGTTGTCTATATAGCGAAATGGTTGATATTAATTGATAAGAATTACAGTGGAGTAAAGTTATTGTGTTGTTCACCTGCCAGTAATATTTCGGTGAGTAAAATTTAATTTTACTTGCATTTACTGGCATAAAAACATTCACAACATTTCATTTAGTAAACGACTTTTTGCTCCTCTTATCAATAATTAGTACGGTACAATTAACATAATCCTATTATTGAAACAACCACCTGTCGAATAGGCAGCCAGAATTACTATGAGTAATTACTGATCGCTAAACATAATATTCACCAATGGAAAACATTTAGTAAACGACTTTTTGCTCCTCTTATCAATATTTAGTACGGTACAATAAACAAAAACCTATTATTGAAACAACCACCTGTCGAATAGGCAGCCAGAATTACTATGAGTAATTACTGGTTGTTTAACATAATATTCACCAATGGAAAACAAAACTAAAAAGATTTTTAGGGTTGCTTTTGACTACGAGGGCACTCCAAATAATATTATGAGTTCACCGACTGAAAATAATCCCACAACATCAAACATGTCACAGCAATCTACTTTAGCAAACATCTCACAGCCTTCCATTTCTTACACAGCAGCAGTTAAAACAGCACCGAAATGCTCCTTCCCAAAGAAGGAGCAAGCAGTAGTGATCCATTCAGAAGAAGAGTTAAAGTTATATGACTACGTTAAATCCATAGGAGATAATATTATTGGACCAAGAAATATATGCTTCGCTTAAAGGATCTCAAACAGCAGAATATGTATTTATTTAACCAAAACCGATTTGGTTGAGCACCTCATTTCCACAAATCCCACTATTACCATCGAAAACCATATCCTTTCAATCAGAAGACTAATTACACAAGCAAAACGACTGATAATGTCTAATATTGTCCTTCAATACCCAATGAAATAATAGAGGCCTCGCTTAAAAACATAGGACTTCAGCTAGTCTCTCCCATATCATTCCTACGAGCTGGCATCCCAGGAGATGAATACAACCTTATCTTGTCCTTCCGCAGGCAAATATATTTTGTTCCATCTTATGATAATTCTAAGATTCAAACATCACTGATTGTTCCATTTGACAATAATGATCAAAGAATATTTTTATCCACAGATAAAATGATTTGTTTCTACTGGTAAAAACCTGGTCACATGGCTTCAAATTGCCCCACCCCTAAATATAATCAATCGGAAAATTCAATAGCTACAAGCTACAAGTCAAAACACACTACCGGTAGTTCAACAAGACAATAATTCGGAAACACCTAATGACACGCGCAAAATTAATATAACTTCAAAAGGTGAAAAGAGACCAAAGTCAACTGACTCATCAGAAATAGAACACCCAACTGATTCAGAGTTTGTCATACTAGAGCCTGCAACAAAAAAAGTAAATCAAGCCAAAAAGAAACTCAAAAGGGACTCTTCTATTCAAGATGACGGCATAATATCGCCGGAATCTGAGAATACAATCAGAGAACACTACTAAAAAGACTCTACGTTACCGATCGATAACTTCATAGCTTTCTTAGAGAATTACTACGGTAAATGCAGCCCATTGAGCGAAGCACTCCTGTTTACAAAAAATATAGAAGATCTCCTCTCCGATATTTCCAAGATTTACAAATCACTTACTGATAGATCTCTCAAAAATCGACTAACTAGAATTAGTAAAAAAATTAAAACAGAACTAGGTTCTAATAATTCTGACGCAGAAAGCATAATCTCGGTATCCTCACAAGACAATTTCGAAGAAGACCATCTGTCTGAAGGGGCAACCACTTCAGAAATATTACATACTCATTTTCAATCTAATCCAGTGGAACTGCGACGCGTTTTACCCCCGTCTAGAACGCATTCAACAACTTATCATGGACACGAATGCTGATATCATTTGCCTACAAGAAACAAACTTCAAGCAAACGGACAAGAAATATCTCAATGGTTTTCAAGCACATCACTTTTTAAGAACAAATTATAATATACAAATAAATTATATCAGAGCTGGTAAAGGCACATCTATATATACTTCTAAAGACCACTATTGCAAAGAAGTACCCTTAACTACCTCACTAGAAGCTATTGCTGTTTCTCTTTAGTCTCCAAATAAAATTACAATCTGTAGAATTTACATACCACTTTCTCACATCCTTACTGAATTTGAGCTAATAAACTTAATTAATCAACTTCCAGCCCTCTTTATTTTAGTAGGCAATTTTAATGCCTATCATTCACTTTGGGGATCGAAAAAAAAAACATTTGGTAGAGAAAAGGTCGTTGAAAATGTTTTAAACTCCTCTAACATCTGTATATTAAATGCCGGATTTAAAACATACTTCAACATTACTAGTGGCACTTTCTCCTCAATTGATCTTAGTTTATGTGACCCAAGGTTAACACCACTTCTAACTTGGACTACAATGGATTGCCTTTATGACCGTAATCACTTTCTTATCTTGATTTCTAATTCTTCCAGTAAACTCAGAGCAAAAATTTCAAAATGGAAATTATCTCAAGCTAACTGAAAAAACTTCTCTGACTTCATTGAAAACAAGATCAACCAGCTACATCTATCAGAAGATCCTAATATAGCTCTAAACTCCCTAGTGAGTTTAATCACCCTGGCTGCTCAAACGCATATTGGAACATGCACAATATCGTCTTCTCTTAAAACTGTACCTTGGTGGAATACTGAATGTAAGAAAGCCATCAGAGAAAGCAAAACAGCATTGAATAAATATCGTAGAACCAGAACTGAGTCAAACCTGATTAAATTTAAACAACTAAAAGCTATAGCACGAAGATTGATAAAACAAAGCAAGAAAGACTGTTGGAATAAGTACATATCTTCCATATCTATAGACGCCCCTTTCAGTCAAGTTTGGAAGAAAATTAAACAAATGCACGGGAAAACAACACACTTGTCAATTCCAGAGCTTACTTATTATAATTCAATAATAACTGAAGATGATCAAATTGCTAAAATTATGGCAACTCATTTTCATAATAAAAGCAAAAATGACAACTACACAAATACTCTGACTCAACATTAAGTTATTCCTTCTACTACAAATCTCTCAGATGACCTGCTCGCTTTAAACTCACCTTTTACTTTTCAGGAACTTTCCTTTGCTGTGTCTACCTTAAAAAATTCTGCAGCAGGAATTGACAATATACCCTCCATATTTCTCAAAAATTCAGCCATCAATGGACTTACAAAGCTACTTTTATTTTATAATCTTCTTTGGATCAACTAAAATTTTCCCAACCTGTGGAGACAATCCATCATTCTTCCAATAAAAAAAACCGAGCAACTTTCAATAGAGCCATCCTCTTATAGACCGATCTCATTCATGTGCAAATTAATAAAAAAACTAATCAATAATAGACTTAACTGGTTTTCCGATAAGCATAATATAATTAGCTCCCTTCAATCGGGATTCAGACCACATCCAAGCACAATGGACAATTTAATGGAACGCATCTGTCATCAAAGCCACAGTATGAGAACATCAATAACCATTCTTTTGACCCCATCTCATGTGGGGATACGTGGAAATGAGTCTGCAGACATCGCAGCAAGAAAAGCAAGTTGTTCTGACCTCAGCCTAGAAAAAATTCAACTTCATCAAGATCTAGCAGCAACCATAAAAAAAACACTTGCAAAACATGGCAAAATCATTATAATGGACAAAACACAAAACTACATACAATCAATCCCACTGTATAATCATTTAAGACACCTACAATGACTAGGAGGGACAAACTTATCATTGAAAGACTCCGAATAGGATACACACGCATCACTCACGGATATCTGATGACTTCCGAAAACCCACCTGCTTGTGAACATTGTGATTGTCAGCGCCTTACAGTAGAACACTTACTCATCGAGTGCAGTTATCATAGACTATATAGATTAGCTCATAATATAAACGGTAACCTGAAACTGATACTTAGTTCGCCAAATGTGTACAGTGCTCTATCGACTTTTTAAAATATTGTAGATTATATTATCGTATATAAAAAATATTGTAACATTGTTCGTTAAAAAAAATGTAACTTACGGTATTTATATTATGTAATGTAATAATCTTATATGTATAATGTAATATTCCAGACGTTTTTGTACCCGCGTAAATGGCCATAGATGTCGAGACACATTAATTTCAATATTTAAAAAAATCGCTTGACGAACAAATAAAAAAATATATATAAAAAAGTAGCCCTGTTAAATTTTTCTTATAAAAATATAGTAGGAAATATTCGATAAAAATTTCCTATAATAGAATCATTTTCACATGACAAACATCTCGAAATTTCTGCGTCACTTATTTTCTATATTGGCCCGTCACATTATTCTCCAATGCGTTTATACCTAGATCCTTGGTGGTCCATCCTCCATCCTTCGTTGATGAGATGACATCAGCGCTAGCGCATGCCAGCGCGTCTCGTCTCTCCTTACCACCTGTAGCGTAGAACAGGCTGTTCCATACTCGATTGTTTCCACCGCCAGCTTCGACAGTGGTTATCGCCGCGAGACGACGATCACTCCACGCCGCTCGCGATTTTCGGTGACGCAAGTTTACGCTCTTCTCCAAAGTTGCTAAACGCGCCCACAGGTTAGGCTTATCTGGGATAGTTGAAAGTGAAATAGTTGAAACGTTTAGTACGTGTGTTGTTATTTGTTAAAGTGGCAGTTGTGAACAGTGATAACAATGTAATGAACCATTGACTGGACTGAAACTGTTGGACTGATCCGCATAAAACATAAACTTATCTTCGTAAGTTAGCGTTTACTTAAATTTTGTTTATCTCTTTTGTAATGTTACCGACTGTAACGCTAATAAAAACATCAGACCAAAACAAACATTAACCGAAAACAAAAAATGGCAGTGGTTTATATGACTCAATAGCTATCGCTTAATTTTCATAATGTCTATATAATTGTAGTGAAACAAATATCAACAAATTGTGTTATTAATATTAAAACATTAATTTTATCAGAAGGTGACTAAAATATGTCAAAAAGGGATTTAGAAAATGTATTCATATTTCGTATCATAAATACAAATAATATAATTCTTTGCCCTTGAACGTTTTAACAAGTTAAACAGTCTAAATATTTTTATCATTTTAAAACCATTACCGTTTTTTATTAAGTACTAATTTTTTTGCAAAAAATATTATTATTTTTAGTATAATGATATGTGTAGGTGGGTATATGAAATTTCTTTATACCTAATGTGGATTAGGTGATGCTTCCTTTAGATTGCAAGAATTCTTTCTGGAGGTTTTCTACTAATAACCTCATAGTAACTTGTATTCGCATTCTTTAAATATTATTTTTTTT
This sequence comes from Diabrotica balteata, assembly GCA_918026665.1. Lineage (NCBI taxonomy): Eukaryota > Metazoa > Arthropoda > Insecta > Coleoptera > Chrysomelidae > Diabrotica > Diabrotica balteata. The sequence continues at coordinate 121,524,010 of OU898276.1, read as the reverse complement.
ATTTAAATTAACCGCATCAACTACTAAGAATAATAACGGAAATAATATGATATTTGAATATTATGGTTTCAAATGAAGTCATTCAATATTGTACATAAATGACTTAGTCGAGTATCTTTAACTTTAGACTTCAGGTACTCATATCGACCTACTGTGTAAGCTTGTGGACTCATTACATTAGTCATTATTACAAATTTTGTACAGATAGATTAAAAACTTCTTAAGTAAAAAATGGTGTGAAAGTAAATATCCGAAGTATTGATAATTTTAGTATTTTATAAAAATAATATTTGATAAAAAAATATTCAGAAGCAGTACTGTTGTTGCAATAATTATTTCCCATCTTTTCAGTTAACAATAGATGTTTCTGATCGTTGGGTTAATATTTTTCTGTGATTTTAATAAGCCCTTTAATCAGAGTTATAGAGTTTCTCAAGTTCACAAAAAAAATTGTCTTGCTGTTGTTCTAAAAGCAGGAGCACTTAAGTAATAAAGATGGAGTAAATGGAGATATGGAGTAAATGACTAAGTTTAATCTATGATATCTATTTTGTTTAACCCAGTCTAATCTGATATATCGAGTAGAGTTATTTTAACCTACTTATACTTTACTGGTTTTTATTAATTTTTGTCTGTATATTAAAACTAAAAAACATTATTAACTCTGAAAATTACCGGAAATGTACAAATTTTTTGTACATACCTTGAATGGTTAGGTGGAAAGCAATTTTACGAACAATTTTTTAAATATATATTTTAAAATATAAAAAATTCTAATAATAGTACTGTTATATTTGAGGTGCCTTTCTGTGACGAATATATTTAAAAAGGTTTTAAATAATTATTTGTATTACATGATTATTATTATGATAGTTGAATCCTAAAATCTAACATTAAGTACTTCAAAGTTCTTTACTTATCCGATATCGGTTTGTACCATGTCGTCTGAGACGTCTGTCTAAAAAACAATCCATCCATGACCAAATTCCCAAAAAGAAGTGACAAAACTTCCCCCCGTTGATGGCCTCTTGCACTTGTGCTGACACTGTGCTTAGTTATTCTACCTGAATCTTGTTTTAATCTATTTCTTTCAGCACAATGCCCTTTGTGATTGGATCTAGTAGAGGTTTTGTCTTATGCTTCCCTTGTATCGAGAAATGTGCTCACTATGACCTCTTGGTAGCCTGTAGTTTTATACACAATTTTTTGTGCAGAAGACCATTTCCTTTATACCCATTAGATTTTGTCCTGCTTTACCACTTATTTTGACATATGAAAGATTTATGTACACAACTAACCAATGTCCACCAATTATTATTACAGAATAATAACTGGTGGTCTTAAATGCAGTGTACAGCCACTATTATCAGTTTATTTTCAGGCAGTAAAGTGTACCTTACAAATTTTTTTTGGGGTATCTTCACCATTGCGAGTGTATTCAGCTCACTTGGAGTAAAGGTATACTTATCTGATAAGTTTTTTTAGTAATCTCTATCCAGCTTAGATTATTCTATCTTCATGCAATGCCTTCCTTACCATTAAATGTTTGTTTTTCTTAGTTTTAATATTATATTCAGAGTTTTTCCATAATTCCCTGCTGTTTTTGGTAAAATTCAATTCTTGTATAATTTATGTCATTTCATTTATGAGATTTTATTCCACCAAGACACTCTCTCCGGACAATTTTTCTCGAATGATGTTTAGCTCCAGTTTATGTCTTATGGGCCATTTAATTATGGCTAAAAAATATTTCGGGTTGGCTTAATATGCTTTTTAGTTGGTTTTACGAGGGTTGCGATAAGTCCCGTTTTCCCGCTCATCACCCGTCATCCGTCGATAGTCTAAATAAGACATATCTTTTGATAAATGGTATATTTTAATATTTCTATCCCCGTGAGTCATGACTTCTGTTATATCAATTCGATCCTTTCGTTGCGAAAAATGGGTTGTTTCGTACATTTAGTCTACCTGAATCATGTTCCATAATAAACTGTCCTAATAACTCATCTTTTTAGTTAGTGTTTATGTTACCCTGAGTGATGCACATTTACACCAGACTCCATTTTTTACAAGCTTTCACTAGCTGTTTCATCTCCCTTGGTGAAGGTTATTCACAGTCATCCTATGGGAGGTATTCTAATTCGAGAATTACTTACTTCATAGTCCTCTTTGTGATCTTCATATTTACCGTCTTTTATTTTCTGATAAAGAATGGTCAACCGCAGTATTTTAAAGTGTTGTTTATCAATTATACAAGTCCTTGGGACTTTGGTAGATTACCGATACATAAGTTTTCTACCTACACCCAATAGACCTTTTATCTGTCTGTAGATCTGGCTTTACCGTGCTGTAGGTTCACCTGTACGACTCTGATTAAAATTATTGAGATCCTAAAGTCCTCTGAGGAACATGCCTTGAAATACCTAGCCTTTAATGACATAATAATTAAATCTTAAAGCCCGTCTTTATAATATACGACATATAGCTCTGGAGATATTAACTTCGTCAAGAAAAGTAGTGAACTACAAAAAATGTGTAAAAAGAGATTATTTCCTAGAACAAAATGTGTAAAAGAGGTATCTTTTATGACGTAATTTTCTATTGTTTCGATTTCTAACAGTTTTACAAAAATCTTGTTGGTAATGTCTGATAAATAAAGTTATTTGTAGAAGTTAAATATAAATATTTTTAAGTGTTAACTTCACATGTAGTAACAGTAATTTTCTTTATTTTTTATTATTTATAAAATTTTAAATACAGCAGTTAAACCAAGATAGTTTTAATTTTGAAAACATTTAAAAATTAGAGAAATGTTTAATTATAGAAACGTTTTTATTACCAAAATGATTAACAGAACAAACAGTTCATTAATTTTGTTTACTTATCTGTTCAAAGTGCCTTTGTTCTCATTGATTTATTTGGTCGTATACAAGGCTATTACAATAAAGCTGATCTGAAATTCCTTGCAATTTGTTTTTTATGAGTTATTTATTGTGTATAACCTATTTGTATCATGTATTATTCTAGACACGATATTTTTAATATATATCTACAAAAATAGTCTAATTGTAATCAATGCGGTATCTTCTTGTACCCTTTTTTGCATTATTCTGTTCTTGGTTTATCTCCCCTCCTTCAACTATATAAAACATTTCATACCGTCGAAGGATTCTTAGTTTGATCGTCTTTATCAACATTTCTCTTCTGTTATCCCTCCGAATATTACTCAGCATTTTGCAATCTTACCTTTCCAGCTTCTGTTTTCGTTTCATTTAGTATGAACTTCCTATACTACGTTCCACGTTTAGAAAATAACATTGCGAAGATAGGGCCATGTAATTCTTATGGACGATAGCAACGCGGCGTTGCCACGACATACACAAGCACAATTTAGGGTTGTATAATTTGTATTTTCGTTTCCACAAACATGAATTAAATTAATGTTTTTTAACGTAATTGACCAAAAGTGCCCATTCGAAACAAGAGATGAAAAGTAGGGAAAATGATTTTCATTAGATAAATAGTATTTACAAAAGATAATTTTATTTTATCTTATTTTAATTATAGTAACGACAGTTTATTTGTTTTTCGGTGAGAATACGATATGCCATGAATCATATAAATCAGTAGAAAATATTGACCGCTTGGAATGCGTATATCTAATTACTAATTGCAACTTAAAATAATACGATGTGCGTATGTCAGCTATTTTATGTCGTCTCTGACTACATAATGATAATAAGGCTTTTATTTAGTAGTTATTCTGACTTTACAGTTAAATATTAATTGAAAATAAAAATTCAAAAATTAAGCAAAGGGAATATCTTGGACATCCGTGCAAAAGAGAGTGTCTGAGAGTTTTGGCAACACTGATCTCCATAAGCGTAATGTTATTTTCTTAACCTGAAACAAAGAATAGATACATCCGTTGTAGAGGATGTAATTTTAGGAGATCCTACGTTATGTTTTGTTGATAGTAAGTTAGATTTTGAAGTGTTTCTTAGAGTTTCATATTTCGTGTCAATTTCAGCCATTGCAGTACTTAAATCTTTTCCGGACTATTTTCGATTAACAAAATTTATAATCATGACCTAAAAGTTATGAATTTTATCTTTAAGTTTTTGTCTATTTAACTTTTGGTTCTTTCCATAAGCACTTATTTTCACTTTCTGTTCTTTATTTTAAATCCCAGCTTGTTTTATTTAGTTTTTCAAACATTTTTATTAATTGTGTAAACTGTTTTAACGAGTAAAGTTTCTTTGTCTGCAAAAGTAAAACATTTTTGATACTTATGAAATATTGTTTCTTTCTTTTATCTTCTGCTGTCTATTATAAACTTTGTCAAGGCTTTGTCGAGACAAAATTTTACTCAAGTTTGATAATATTAAGACCCCATACCTTAGTTACATCAAAAGGTTCCCGTCTTAACCTACTCCACATTTGATTATTTGTAACGTTTAAGGTAAATCAATGTATGTTATATACCTAGCTGGTTTATGGAAGCCACAATTCAATTAACAAAGTATGTAGTTTTATTTTATATTCGTAGTAAATTTTCTAGTTTCTTTTTAGTGCAAAATGTTTATGTTTTAATTCAAGTACTAATTTTTATAAGAATTTAAGTTTATTTTGTTGATAAGGTTATGACCGGATTAAATATAATCTGTTCACGATGTTTTAACAATTTTTGCACATTGTTACGATTTTTGGTCAGACTAAAACACTTAGAACTTAACTGAACCAATTTCTTCAACACATCAAATCCTATAATCTGCCAAATTGCTCTTTTAGTACCTAATTTGTTACGACTCGAGTACTTAATATTAAACAATAGTGTTACCTGATCACACATTCATTTACGATAACCGTAAAGTTTATATTTAAAAAGAATATAGCAATTCTTCGGTAGTGTCGTAAATTCTAAAAGTAAATATCAGCTTTCTGGGAAGTCTAAGTAAACTTTACCGGTTAGCCTATGCTGTAAAATATATGGATCACTCTTTCGTTATTTGTTCTAGTGTATGATTAGGCAGATCTGTATAATTTATGACACTTATGGTTTGGTTGAGACGTGCATGAGGGGTAACACTAACTTTATTAAAAAAATATATATTTTAAAACATCTTAGAAATCTCAACTGAATGGCAGATGCATTTTCAATGAGTAAATCTTTTCTTAATTTTAACATTTTACTGTTATCCCACTTTATCCCCATTTTCATTTGTTCATTGTGATAAAATTCTTTTAACCACATACGTTCCACGAATATAACAATAAAATATTCATTATGACAGTACTCCTACCCAGAAGCAAGGCTGGATAAAAACAGAGAATGCCTGGTATCCGGAGTACACAGTTAGCAACAAACCGTTGTGAAGATAATAGTCCTTGGCCGGGGTCAACAATTTGCCTTCCGGATTTTTTCCCAGGGTGCATCAAGCAACATTATTGCACACGCACTAATGCAAGATACATAATTATTAGGTTATAACAGCCTAGAAGAAATAAGAACATTTAGAAAAGAGAATTTGTATAGACTTACTGTTTTACTCCACAACAAAGAAAGTCCGATTATCGCGATAATATAAAACTGCTATTCTTTAATAAATAGTGTTGGGAGACTGGAAAACGCTGTTTAAGAGGCCATTGTAGCACTAAAAGAATCAGATACAAAAATCCCTTGAGCAGATGAAATTCTTGCACACTCAATAATGAACAGCTACATATCAGGTTAGGAGTATAAGGAATATTCAGAAAAGAGAAATTGTATAAACTTACAGCTTTACTTCACGACAAAGAAAGTCCGATTATCGCGATAATATAAAACTGCTATCCTTTAATCAATAGCGTTGGGAGACCGGAAAACGCTGTTAAAGCAGCGATTGTAGTAATAAAAAAATCAGATACAAAAATGGGTTAAAAATAAACACCAACAAAACGAAGTATATAAAAATAAGCACGCAACCATAAATCCTACCACCACTTGTTATAGAAAACGACGTCATCGAAGCAGTGAACGAACTAATTACCTGGTTAACTATGAAAAGAATACTAGTGCAGAGATAAACCGCAGAATTTGCACGGCCAACAGATGCTATTTTGAGCTTAATCTCTACCTTAAATTCTTAATTATGTCGAGAAATACCAAAGTTATTTTTTTTATATTTATTTATAAAAGTTATCTTAATATAAAAACCAGGTCGGGCTTCATCACAAAACTTTTTCGGAAAAACTATTCCATCATCAGCGCTATCTGGATTAACATGTTTGAAGCCACTAAATATGTGGATAAAAACCCTTTCAATGTAGTTAGAATAATTTTGAATTACGTTTATGATATTAAAAAGCTGCGACGTTTAACTCATAAAAGGAATTGATCAGATGGTAACTTAGGCAAGGACTAAGGTCACATGGTAACTAAGGACTATCAACTGGGGTTGCTAGTCCTTAGACTAGCTAAGGGGATCGAGTAACTGGGGTTACTGGATCCATACTGAGAAGTGCAGACTTCCTACATCGTACCACTACGATCGCCCACCGGGAAGTATAGGACTTCCTACTTTTACGACCGGCCTCATGGAAGTAACAAACTAAACCTCAAAAACAAAATCAAACTTCTCATTTCTTATTTCCAGTCAATCAAATCAAATCATTTATTGACCGCTAATCTTTTCTTTCTCGCGTCCTTTAATTCAAGTTTTCCGACGCATGCAATTCACTACAAAAAAAACCGACACCAATTTTGTTTTGTTTATTATCGACAGACTCCAAAATGTTTAGATAACAGTCTCAGAAACGCAAGCGATTATGGATCATTTTCGGATCCCACAATATACCGGGTTAAACGACAATGCTACAAGATATGACATCTGAGGTGGATAGGGCATGTATTGATGATGGAATAAAATGACCCAGCTTAAAATTACTTCTTGATAGAGCCATTGGTCAGAGAAGAAGAGGAAGACCCAAAACCAGATTCCTCGATAACATTGATGTAGATATGATGAATAGGGACGACTGGAGAGAAATTCTTGAGGAGTCAGGACTCACGCAGAGTTATGAAGACAGAATCATGATGATGATTGTTTAATTTTTTAAATGCATATACTGAAACGTGGTAACAACTTCCACAAAGTCAAAAGAATATTTGAAAATGCCTTATTTTGTATAGGCGGGTTACATTTAACTTGTAATTCATTTTCCTTTTTTATTTTCACCCAATTACTAAAATAATATATACAAACAGTAATATTATTACCTTATATTTGCGGAAATACTCGTAGTATTTTGTTCCAGCTTTAATATGCTAATCGATTGTAAAAATGTGAATGTGCGTCATTTCAAATAATCTTACACAGTACAAATCCATGTGGAAATTGACGTAAATGTCTAATACAAAAATTGGTTCACATATTACGAAACAATTACGATAATTAATTAAATTTTATGTTTTTATATCTTTTTACATTTCATGTTTAATAAGTGGATTTTGACCGTAGATTGCGAATTTAAATTACTCTACCTGGATTTTTCTTTACCTTTTCAGTTTTTGTCAATATTTTATGAGATTATTAAAGTTTCAATTATTCGAGATTTGCTTCACAATACAAAAGAATTATAATGAGTAGCTTCCGATTTTCTACATTATAAAGAATTCTCATATTTTATGAAATTCTTCAATAAAAGAAGGAATGCCTATCACAATTCTCATTACCCTCACTATTATACATTCAAAACAAAAAACAAATTTATTGACAGAAGAGTTTAAAATTTTTAAAATACATAAACTACTTAATGCCATTAACAGAAATAACCAAATAAAAAGATAACCTGTATGATACCATAAACACACACACACAAAGAAGAAACAACTAAAAACAAGAGAAATATAATATATGTATAACCCAAAAGGCACATTTTAACCATTGTCATTAAATTGATAGACTATCCTAACTCCTATTATATATTGTAGTTATAAAGGCATAAATTTGTTAAGCTAATAATACCAGAGTAATAAGAAACTATGGATGATTTAACGCGATGCACTAATTGGCTTCTAGGTTATAACAAGAAATTGAACATCTGGAAATATATTGGATAATATCGAACGAGCACAAATTGTGCGTTAACTGGAAATTCAAAGAGCAGTACACAGGAATCTGGTAATAGACGATGATAAAGTCTTAAGGCTATAATCGAAACTGATGCACCTATTAATCTTTTTACTTACAAAATATTTATCGTTTTTCACTACTTACTACCTAAAATATTAATTTTAATGAACTTTAAATAAAACTGTATTTTTATTTAAGCATATTTTTTGTTAAATAAACTGCTTAGCAAAAGTTGTATCTTCGCGTAGAAATATTTTAAACCAATGATTAATTATATGAATGGTATTTAAATAAATATTTTTCAAACTCTTTATCTTCAAAACCTTAAATTTTGAACATCGATATATACAATTTACTTTAAAGAAGAAAAGAAAAAAAAAAGAAGAAGAAAAAATAAAATAAATTTGAATTGATATAAGGTTGAATGCTCGAATAAATGAACTATGATCAAATGAAGGGCAGATATAGAGAACAGTTTTATTAATTAAATCTTGCCCAAGTACTTTCGCGTCCTAGAGCATCTTTAGGCGCATTTCGTCAATTTTGGCCTATCTAACAATCATAGAATGTACGTGTAATAAAATTGTACAACATACTACACTACACAAGGAGAAACAGTTTAAAATTGTTGATTCTCTGTAGAGATTCTCCCTCCTGTTGCGGACCATAATGTAGCTTCGTATATCTTTTAAATAATTAAAACTGTTTATCCTTTTGTAGTAAAGTGTTATATACAATTTTATGTTTATGACATTCTGTGATTGTTTAATAGGCCAAAATTGAAGTAATGTGCCTGATTTATTTATCGTATGGCATACAATAAGAACACACAATTAAAAAATCAATATAAAACGTTATATGAAGTTTTACAAACGAACATCTAATGTATTATTAATATAACGTAAAACATTTTCGGTCGCATTTAGGAACTCATTGAAAACTCCAGGGAATCGCCTTCGGGGACATTCTTCAACAATGTGACGGACGGTCTGTCGTTGCGCACCACAGCCACACTCAGGAGTAAGGGCTTTTCCCCCTTCTATATAAGCTGTCAGCACATCTACCGCTGTTTGTTCTTATTCTGTTTAGCGTTGTCCATGTATTGCGGGCCAGTTCAAAGTCTGGCGGTTTCTGATCGATACAGGCCATTTGATGTGCTTCCTGTGGTGAGTCGCTCTCCCATTGTGTTCTCCAAGCTTTGGTCAGGTGGAAATGTTCCTGATGTAAGGAGTTGGCTCTTAGCAATGGAGGATATCTGGAGCGCAGTCTGTTTATTTCGATATCAAGCTTATCTTGGTGTATGGGTAGTTGATGGTTAGTCTCAATTTTTCGATATTCTCTGAGAAGAAAATGACTTCTTCGCAGTTTCGGCGGTGGAATGTGACTCAGAATGAGAAGCCAATAGTTCGGTGTGGGTTTAATTGTACCTGAGATTATTCGCATTGTCTGGTTTAATTAAGTGTCAATAATCTTTGTGTGTTTGCTATTGAGCCATACCGGGGAAGCATATTCAGCCACCGAGTATACAAGTCCGAGAGCGGATGATCTGAGTACGGAGGCTGAGAACCCCATGTAGTGCCACATAGCTTTTGGACTATATTATTTCTCGTTTTCAGCTTTGCTGTCGTTCTTTGAAGATGTTCTTTAAAACTCAATGTTCTGTCCAGAGTCACTCCAAGATATTTTGGTGTTGAGTTATGAGTGAGCAGTCTGTTTTCGAAGTGGATGGAGAGTTTTTTGTTGGCTTGGGCATTATTCAGATGGAAACAGCACACTTCGGTTTTCGTTGCATTAGGCCGTAGCCTCCATTTGCGAAAGTATTCTTCCATAATGGCAAGGTCATCCGCTAGTATTGTTTCTGTGATATCCATGTTATTATGTCTTGCTGCAATGGTCCAATCGTCAGCGTAGCCAAATTTCTGCGAAGTTGTCCTAGGTAGGTCCGCGATATATAAATTGAACAGTAAGGGTGCCAAAACAGATCCCTGTGGCAGTCCATTGCTGAGCTTCATTTGGAAACTTTTAGAATTGTCTATTGTGACTTGAAAAGGTCTGTCGGTGAGCATGTTATCAATGAGTTTAGTTGCCTTTTGACACGGGACGGCACGGATTAGCTTGCAGATTAGTCCTTGTCTCCAGACAGTATCGTATGCAGCTGATAGGTCAATGAAAGCAATGGATGTTTTTTGTTTTCTTTGAAAACCAGCTTCAATATGTGTTGTTAAGGATAGGATCTGATCTGTGCAGCTGCGGTTAGGTCTGAATCCTGCTTGCTCAATAGGTAACAGTTCAAATACGTTACTACTAATTGTGTTGTAGATTAAGCGTTCCAACAGTTTATAAACACAGCTCAGCAAAGCAATCGGACGGTAGTTTTGAGGCTGATTATTTGCCTTTCCTGGTTTTAATATGGCTATAATGGAGGCCTTTTTTAATGAGTGGGAGATTTCTCCTGATTTTAACATATCTGTATAGAAATCAGCCAGCCATTTCCTAGCACATTTGCCACAGTGAAGTAAAAATTCTGGATGAATTTTATCGGAGCCGGGTGCCTCTCCAGACTTAATTTCTGATATGGCTGAAATAATTTTTTCTGGAGTAAACTCGTCAGAATATTCAGAAGTAGGCGGACATGTAGACTTTAGTACTTTAAGTTCTTGTTTGACTTTAGTGGTGTGATCACGATCTCTAGGTGCTCTTGATGTTGCTACAATATGGGAGGCCACTCTGTTTGGAGCTATTGGTACTTTTTCTCTAGTTGGAAGGCTACTACTACCAAGTTTTCTAAGTAAAGACCATGCTTTTCTGCTTGATTTACTAAAGTCTAATTTTTCCACAGTTTCCATCCATTTTTGTCGTCTGGCTGCATCCAAACTGTGCAGTAATTCGTTCGCAATTTCTCGATCTTGGCTTTCGTTGTATTCCTGATACAATTTCTCGCATTTTTCATCCCATCCTGGGACATACTCTTTACGATATCCTCCAGGTATAGTTTTCTTAGCTGTAGAGATAACCGCACCAACAAATCTCATGTATTTTGAACGTGTTGGGGGTATCCATCCCAGACATTTGTCTAATCTTTCAGTAAAAGTCGCCCAGTCTGCTTTTTGAAAGTTCCACCTAGGTCGGGGAAAAGATGATATTATTGATGCCAATTTCTATTACAACTGGTTTATGTTGGCTATGTGGAAAATCTGGCAATACTGTACGTAAAGCTGCCAGTGGTTGATTGTTTTCATTTGTGGAAACAAAACATAGGTCTGGATTGTATTCTCGCCTCCAGGCTGCAAATCGAAAAGTTGCCCGATCTTTAGCATCAAAGACTAAATAAGTGTCAACCTCTTCGCCCCAATTTATTAGAGCCTCGCCGTTTTGATCATTGTGCCTATACTTCCAGAGTTCATGATGACTGTTAAAGTCTCCCACATAAACTGAGGGGTGTGGGTGGGCGTGAATAATATGCGAAGGCCACAGGACTGCCGGGGGTTTATAAATATTGCTGACAGTAATTTCGCCAATTTGTATAGTAACCGTATGAATGTTATTCATGTCTGATGTAAAACGTATGTATGCATTTTCTATTTTGTTTTGAACTTAGGTTGCCACTCCATAAGCTGGATGGTAAGTTGCACCCAATAAATCATAGCCATGAATTCTTCCTCTAGCGAGAATTTGTTCTTCATTTTCTACATGTTTCCTGAATTGCGACCACGTCAATATCATTTTCAACGAGTACCTTTTGAAGGTACTCACATTTACTTCTACTAATACCTTCTATATTTAAATGGCAGATTCGGATGCTTGGTCCGAGTCTTTTGTCGCTTGGTCCTGAGAAGGTCCATTTAAATTGTTGGTTGGAGGCATATCTTATATTCGTGATGTGTTCTTGCCAGGAGATCTAGAAATAATAGATTATCTGGCTGCCTATTGCGCTAGTTCATTTAACATTACCCAGGGTGCACGTGTAGTATTCTACTACGGACGCGAACTAGCTTTACACCCCAAAATGTGCCTGAATATGCTCTAGAAAGCGAAAGTACTTGGACAAAATTTAATTAATAAAACTGTGCTCGATATCTGCCTTTCATTTGATCAAAGTTAAAATAAATTTATTTAGCTGGCCAGTAGGTTTTTTTTACACTTTTTAATAAGGTTTGTTCTTAACATAATCAAAAATTAAGCTGTAATAATTACTGGTTTTTTGGACGCTATTTAAAACTTACAAAATCGGAACAAAAAAAAATCAAAAATAGAGAATAAAAGATCTAAACCATCAAAATAAGAAAAAAGCCCATATTTTTTTATCATTAATTTTAACACTGTCTTTGCCATCAAACTAACTGAGAACTATCAAAACAACAAATAAGGCTATTAAAAAAATATATTATCTAGTCCGTTCTTAAAACTTTATCTCCCGTGGCAAGGACAAGATATATTTATTTCTCGTTAGGGAGAACTATAGAGGTAAGTTATGCCTAGTTCGCAATATGCTAGTACTTTAATCTAGTAGCAAGTAATTTAGCAACTAAACGTGCCTGAACAATAAAAATTTAGTCAAATTAAATAGGAAGTAATTTAGTACCAGTAAGCATGCATCCGTGCTCACTGGTTCACCGGCTAAACAAATCCGAACCAGTTGAATTAGTCTAGTTCATTAGTTGCCTTAAAAATTTCGTTTCGCTGCGGCAAAGAAACAGCTTTAAAATTTCCCTTTTAAATTTTAAATTTAAAATTCGTTTCCAAATATTTAGAACAAAGGGTATGTTTCCGCTGTATTTGGGAGTATATTTTCATTAACAAAAAGTTTACACAACTTTCAGACATTCTAAATATATCGCAGAATTCTTTGGGAAGGCCAATTCTTTCAGAAGACAATTGGTAACACCTAGTTTATGTCTTCTATGGATCAATGTTCATGTTTATAGTTTCTTTTTATTATTCATACAAATTTCTTCATACATATCTTCTAATATAGCCTTTACAATCAGCTTCATGAGTTAATGAACACAAATACTCATTTATATTCTCATATTGATCATTTATGTTCATCTTGCAAAACACAACTCACTTGTGAACTGTACTCCAATAAGTCCAAACGATTTTTGGAGAGTAGTGTGTATTTTTGTGTGTATAATCGCAAAAGTCTCAAACGAAGAAGAATAAGACGGATTTTACATCGTATCTGGGCCACATACTTCGAAAAGGTAAATAAGTTCTTCTACACAATATCATGCAAAAAAGAGTAAAGAGACGAGAAGGCTTGGGAAGAAAGAAGAAATCTTGGCTAAGGAATTTTAGAGGTTGAACTAACCTCAGTATTAAACAAATATTTCACGTTGCAAAAGATATGGAAGCGTTTAAAGAATTGATCACCAACCTTCGTTAGAAGACGGCACAATAAGAAGTGTGAATTTTAGTTACTAAATTACTGGCTACTGGATCAAAATACTAGCATAGTGCGATATATGCTATAAAGATAAATATAGTATATTGAACTACACAAATGAAATAAAAGCACTTGAATATTGAATAAATAAAACGGCTAGATTTCTTAGGATACTTGATTAAAGTTTAAAAACAAATAAATAACATGTTTTTAATTTTAAAGTTAAATCTAAACAAATTTTTTATATTATCAAAAAGCTTCTGGTGTATAATGGTATATTATTTTATTAAAAAATAATTTAAATTTTTCCAAAAGGATTACAATTATTCCAAAACATTTTCCGTCCAGTCGGATCATTATCAGTGAAACATTTTAAAAATTAGTTAAAACTAGGTACTGAAATCGGTGTAAAAGCCTTTAAATTAGATGACAATCATAGTTATATTCATCAATGTGATGACATATCATCGATTTTATGAGATTTCACCTAAAGGGAACATTATTTTTCCCTGTTTGAAAAAGGCGACTACTTTCTCCAGCAAGTGAAACAAGCCAACTGATTTAAAATAATATACTGTTATACACTCGAAGTTTTTATATTTTTATGTTATCTTTTAAGTTTTTTTAAACTATGGTATACAGCCAACTACTGTGATTTTCCCCCTTTTCTTAAAAATACCTAAATCTTATGATAATAAGCTAAGATTTGGGGCATCCATATTAAAAAACAGATGAAGTAAGTATAACGAGGCGTTGTAGGGATATCGACCAGAATAAAATTCACTATATTATCTTCACGATATGTTTAATCAAAAATATTTCATTATTAGTTTATTAAATTATAAAATTATTCATAATTTGTTATAAGTGTCATAATTTGATATAATAAACAATCGTATATATATTATGGTATTTGAAATTATACCTTCGCAAAGTTTAAATTCAATAATTAAATTTACCTGGCATATTTATTACAGTCGGGGAAGTACGGGCACACTGACTAGGAAAAATTACTTATTTCATATTTTGCACAATCTTACTTGAAATAGTCCTCTTATAACACAAATGCATATTTATTGCCAAAGGAACATGATAGTGAAAATGGTTTAATTTTTTTTAAACTAATTATAAAATTAGTTTTTTTTTTCTGTAAGTTTTTTGAGTGATTCATTAAGTAAAAAATATTGTTAGTAACTTTAATTTAAATAATTTTTTTTCGAATTGAAAACAATTTAAGCTCTTAAAAGTTCAAGACTCTCAAACTCGTGAAAAATTAATATTTTTAAGTGTAGGAATCATTGAATTAAACCTAAACCTCTATTTTACAATATCGCGAATAGTTTTTAATAATAATTTTGTAACAGGCCGTTATTTCTTAATTGTTAATTTCCCGCCGCGCAGGTTTCCGCGCCTGTGATATAAGTTATAGTCAAACCTCGAAACTCCGGCGTTCCTAGGTGTTTGACCTGGTGCTTCTAGGTGTTTGTAGTTAATCCTCAGGTCTGACTTAATTTCTTAGTTAAACCCGAAATAAATTCGATTTTCGGCCTTTGACTAAAGAATTTTCGTTAAAACTAGTAAAAACTAATTTGATACTTTCATAAAATCGGATATTGACAATGTCAGTTTAATAGAATCATCCTCCTATCAGTTAATAAAAAGTTATAATTTGTTATATTCATTAATTACTATTAAACTGAGAATAAGCCACAATTAAAGATAAAAATACGTTTATTGACGTTTCAATTTCCACTTCGGAAATCGTTCTCAAAATACAAACAGTAAATTAAACAAATTTTGTTTTTTGTTACATAGTGAAAAATTCTTCTAATAATTTAATTTTATCTGACTCATTTATATTGACAATTCAGACATACATTATGCATTTTAAAGTAGATGACTTTAAAATGATATTGCCAATATTGTTGAGTTGCGCTCCTGGGACGACTTTACTTATAAGATAGTTCATTCGATTACATGAAATCAACTTTAACTTGAGAATATCCGTCAGAAAAAAATCATAGCATGTAATTCGTCTTTAAAAAGACAAACACATGACATGATGACAGTAAAATTCTCCTGTTAGTGATTCCATAGTAAATTATGAGGGAAAAACCAGGAAAAAAACCTTATAATACTATCCCGACATTGTAAGTATTTGTTAGTGAATTTAGTTTACCTTCAACAAACATCAAAATTCTGATTTTATATGTTACGTTATTTAAAAAACATAAATGATATATCCTCTATATGTTACTGACTTAATAATACTGGTATTTTCTTATTAATAACTTCCTCTTTCAATATTGGTAACAAGATCCTACTACATTCTGCCGAGGAATTTGCGACACAATTGGCCTCATTTAGCATAATTAGAGCCGCTTCTTTGATTTTTCTTTTTTTTACCATCCGTTTCTTTTAGGACTATATTTGAATTATTCCATTGAACCCTAGGTTCATTATCCCATGCGTGTTTACAGATTTGAGATCTATCAAATTCTTTATTTTTAATATAAGATTGATGTTCACTTATTCTAACATTTAATGGCCTTGATGATTAACCTAAATAAAACTGATCGCATTCACAAGATATTTTATAAATGCAATTCTTTGTCCTTTCTTGTTCATTGTTAGGTTTGGTTTTGAATTTTTTTCTCATTGAACAAGAAAGGACAAAGAATTGCATTTATAAAATACCTTGTGAATGCGATCAGTTTTATTTAGGTGAATCATCAAGGCCATTAAATGTTAGAATAAGTGAACATCAATCTTATATTAAAAATAAAGAATTTGATAGATCTCAAATCTGTAAACACGCATGGGATAATGAACATAGGGTTCAATGGAATAATTCAAATATAGTCCTAAAGAAACGGATGGTAAAAAAAGAAAAATCAAAGAAGCGGCTCTAATTATGCTAAATGAGGCCAATTGTGTCGCAAATTCCTCGGCAGAATGTAGTAGGATCTGGTTACCAATATTGAAAGAGGAAGTTATTAATAAGAAAATACCAGTATTAGTAAGTCAGTAACATATAGAGAATACATCATTTATGTTTTTTAAATAACGTAACATATAAAATCAGAATTTTGATGTTTGTTGAAGGTAAACTAAATTCACGAACAAATACTTACAATTTCGGGATAGTATTATGAGGTTTTTTTCCTGGTTTTTCCCTCATAATTTACTATGGAATCACTAACAGGAGAATTTTACTATCATCATGTCATGTGTTTGTCTTTTTAAAGACGAAATACATGCTATGATTTTTTTCTGACGGATATTCTCAAGTTAAAGTTGATTTCATGTAATCGAATGAACTATCTTATAAGTAAAGTCGTCCCAGGAGCGCAACTCAAAAATATTGGCAATATCATTCTAAAGTCATCTACTTTAAAATGCATAATGTATGTCTGAATTGTCAATATAAATGAGTCAGATAAAATTAAATTATTAGGAGAATTTTTCACTATGTAACAAAAAACAAAATTTGTTTAATTTACTGTTTGTATTTTGAGAACGATTTCTGAAGTGGAAATTGAAACGTCAATAAACGTATTTTTATCTTTAATTGTGGCTTATTCCCAGTTTAATAGTAATTAATTTACAATGCCACAAGAAAATAGCTTCAGAACAATATTGTTATATTGAGTTAAGTAAAACGTAAAAAATGTAAATTGTGTATTTATTCTTAGTTTAAAATAAGTAATGTTAGACAAAACAGCTTTTAAAAGTTAATACATCATCATTTTGTTATTAAAAATAGAATTTTTAACAGCATTACTAATACCAGCTAATAAAACTTTCTGCTAATATCAAATGGCACAATGCTGTTTGAAAATTGCTAGCTTACTTAAAAGTTATTTAACGTCTTTTTACTTCTCTTTCTTAATTGAATGACATAAGGCCTTACTTTTTGGCTTTCCTTTCTCTTTTTTACCAGTGTATGAAAACATATGGAAAGATCCGAGTATCTCGATTTGTAGCCCACTCTGCAACCTGTTATCTATGTGAATTTTGTTTCTGTTATATCGAATCAATTTTGAATTTTATGTGTGTTCTTACCGCTATATTTAATTTAGGAGTAAACTAGTTCTCGCCCAGAGAAACACATCCAAACTTTTTAAATGTAATGTTCTAATGGGTTAGTAACAAATCTTCTTCAGTTTTCCGTAATGTTTTTTCTATTCTTTCAAAAACCCCTTCTGGCAAATCACCTGTTCACGATCTTTTTCTCGCAGTACGACCTGTGTCAAACCTCATTTTTAAAACTAGACATTATTATTATTCACAAAAATAAACCAAAAAAAAACAGTGCACGTTTGTAAACCAGATACTTGGCGCATACTGTAGACATCAACTAGAAGCAACCGACTAAATACGCATGATGAGTCACGTGACTTCTATGTGCTCATAGATTGTCGGATTTAAAACACATTGTAAATAAAACCAGTAGGAAGATGAGACTTTTTAAAAATAAATATAATTTTTAAATGCACTTTCAAGTAGTAAGCGGTTTTGGTGCAAAAAATCTTTATTTTAGGCCTGAAGAAATCTGCAAAATCTTTACTAAAATAAAAACCTCAAAAAATTGAAATGTCGGATTAAAGACACTTTGGAATAAGCTCTTTACTTTAGCATATTATTATACTTAAGTTTATTATTTACGTGCAATTTGGTTTGGCTAAATATGTGTATAAATTTTATTTTAGCTCAAAGATATGCAATGTGAATACCTGGACCGCCATTATTAACTGTGAAAGAAGATACTTTAATAGGAGAAAAAACGAAGGATCACCAAACCGACAAAACCCCTGGACCATCGTCACTAAGAGAGAAAGAAAATTGTTCAACAATTCAGATTACTTCTTTAGATGTAGTTTGTTGTAATCGCCAAAAAGAGAGCTCTGGCGCACATACGTGCACAATTTGTAATCAGGTTGTGTACATTGTGTACGTACATATTGTGTACGTTTTCAGCACACATGATGCATACTATTCAGTATATATGGTGCGTTCCCAGGTATACAAATTCGTTAACTGCTTCGATGACGTCGTTTTCTAAAACAAGTGGCCGTCGTATTTGTGGTTGCGGACCTATTTTCATGTATTTCGTTTTATTAATGTTTATTATTAAACCCATTTTTGTAGCTGGTTCCTATAGTGCTACATACGCCTCTGGTGCTACGTTTTCCGTTCTCCCAACAATATTGATATCATCAACATATGCTAGCATTTGCACAGATTTGTTATATATTGAACCGGTAGTTGTGATTTGTTACGTACGTATTACTTTTTCCAGAGCTAGATTAAATAGTACACAGGAGAGTGGGTCTCCCTGACGTAGCCCGTTATTTGTATTAAAAGGTTCAGAGAGTTCCCCCTGGATTCGTACTCTGCAATTAACTTTTTTAAGGGTTAGTTTGGTTAGACTTATCAACTAATTTGGTACTCCTAGGTCTATCATTGCTCTAAATAATTCTCTTCTATTTACAGAGTCGTAGGCTGCCTTGTAGTCTATAAATATGTGGTGCACGTCTACACCGTATTCCAGTGTTTTCTCTAGAATTTGTCTCAGGGTTGAAATCTAATGAATTGTTGATTTACCACCTCTGAAACCAGCCTGGTATTGTCCTATTATTCGCTCTGCATACGGTGCCATACGATGGCATAGTATATTGGAGAATATTTTATACGCTGCATTTAGGAGCGTAATTCCTCGATAGTTAGAGCATTCAAAGATATCTATCTCCCTTTTTGTGTATGGTGCAAAGTATTCTAATATTCCAATCATTGGGAAGGGACTTCTGTACCCATATTTCTTTTATAAGCTGCTGTAGCGCTATTATGATATCGTGGCCACCTTCTTTATATAATTGCGCTGGGAGATTATCTATTCCGGGTGATTTGTTTCTGGCTAGTTTGCTTACAGCGTCTTTAACTTCCAGGATCGTTGGTGGATTCTCCTCCCTCTCGTCTGCTCCGCTTACCTCACAGTTTTCGTCTTCCGAGTTTTCTTCTTCTTCCTCTATATTAAGTATCTGGTTAAAATATTCCGTCCATCGATTGAGTACGTCTGTTCTTGTTGTTAATAGATCGCTATTCAAACTTCTACACTGATTTGTGTTTGCCTTAAATTATTTTCTGTTGATGTTAACTTTCTTATAGAATGTTTTGAATTCTTTCTCTCTGTTGAGGTTTTCTATATATTGAAGTTCCTTTTTTAAGTGGTTTCGTTTCTTCATTCTGTGTATTTTCTTTTCTTCTCTTCTCTTTGCCTGGTAATTCTCTACAGTTGTTCTAGTTCGGCGGGCATTAATTTTTTTTCTGTGTTGTGTATTGAAATACACCTTGCTCCAACTGATTATGCAGGGAAATATCCAAGGAAAGAGAAGCATAGGAAGGCGTAGAATGTCATGGATGCGCAACCTGAGAAAGTGGTACGGATGCACATTAAATGAATTTTTCAGAGCAGCCGTCTCAAAACTCCGAATGGCTGTGATGATTGCCGACCTTCGCTGCGAGATGGCACTTATAGAAGATGTTCAGGCTAATGTTATGAAACAAATAACTGAACAAACATTTCCTCCAATTGCAATTGGAAATACTGTAACCATACCTATTACCAGCTTTGTTAGAGTCAACGGTGATGCTCGAAATATTTTGTGTATCATACAAGATAAAACAGGTAAACAAATAAAACAGATAAACCACGGAACAATAAACCAACTTTTTTCTAGAAATCAAATAAAAGAATGCAAAGAGAATGTTCTTAATTTCGAAGATGTATCTGACTTTCAGCTGTCTCTTAAAGAAATCAGTGAAAAAATTTTAAATTTTGAGGAAAAGGCTTTCTAAAATAAAAAATGATTTTTAATTGTCTTAACGTAAAAAGTCTAACATTATTGTGCAATTCTAAATGATATAATGCCTCACTGTTAGAATAAAACCTAATTTTTTATTGTAATTACGACGATATAAAAATATTAAACATTAAAATAAAAAAAACACTTTATTTAACCTAACTTAACAAATTATGGCGTTTTAATACCTGATCGGAGTTTTATAGCTGGTCACACTCCGGCTTCATGAAATTAAGTTTCGACGTTGTCTGCCCAAATTGGTCTCTCCTAGGTTTGACGAAATTTTCTTAATCAAAGGCCGAAAATGGAATTTATTTCGGGATTTGACTAATACCGTAAGTTAGACCTAAGGATTGACTAGTCAGACCTAGGAGTACCGGAGTTTCGAGGTTTGACTGTAACATATACATACACGGTGTCAAAACCCCATATATTGTATATATATATATATATATATATATATATATATATATATATCTATATATATATATATATATATATATATATATATATATATATAATATAATATATATATATATATATGTATATATATATATATACATATATATATATATATATATATATATATATATATATATATATATATATAATCATTTTTTCCGAGTACTGTATTTTAAAATTGTGTTGGATTTCTCTCATTCTGTGTTTCACTTCTTTTACTCTAGCCGGAACATTCTTAAGGGAGGTAAAACACTTTGTTTTAAAAGTTGTATTTTTTAACCAAATATTTTTCAATTTATTAAGATTAAATTCTTCTTCTTCTTCATGTGCTGTGCTCGATGATCGAGCTTTGGCTATCCAATTGGCTATAGTAATTTTGTTGAAGGAAGCTCGGAAAAGAGACGCAGAGAAATTGTTAAACAAATCTCTCAGGTTTCTAAGCCATGACGTTCTTCTTCGACCTGGCCCTCTTCTTCCGTCTACCTTACCTTGTATTATGAGATGAAGTATATTATATCTCTCTGGGTGGCGCATAATATGGCCAAAATATAAAAGTTTGCGATTTTTAGCTGTTTTGACGACTTCCGTAACTTTTCCCATCCGATGCAAAACAACTTCGTTACGAACTCTATCCACCCAACTTATTCGTAGGATTCTTCGATACACCCAGATTTCGAAGGCTTCCAGTTTCTTGAAAAGTGTATTCGTCAAAGTCCAACCTTCGACATCATACAAAAGAATAGAGAACACATAACATCTCACTAATCTAATTTTCAGACTTAAAGTAATAAATAATTTTTTTCTAATCTAATTTCTTTGCTTATGTCCCAGTTCTCATTTAGATTACAACCAAGGTAAGTAATACTGTTAGTTCTCTCCAGTTGTTCATCATAAGCTGTTACCACTTCCGGTTGTATTGGCGTTTTACTGACGACCATCACCTTTGTATTTGCGGTGTTTAGCTTAAGGTCATATTCATCATACGTTGTGGTAATCCTATTAATTAGATGTTGAAGTTCTTCGTAATTGCTTGCAATTAACACTGTGTCATCCATATATCTCAAATTTTTAATATTGACGCCATTCATTTTTATACCACATTTAACCCGGCAACTGTGTTGTGGGGTGAAAATAACCACGTCGTTCATTACCGCTTGTTAAAATAGTGGCAACATCGCCAGATTCGTCTGGCGCCACGAGTACCTTCCATAATATAACAGACCTTGTATTGCATCATAAATTTCAGTATATAAATAAGATTTGAATGAGTGGTGTCGCCTTCTTTGGACTTGTGGGTGATTTTAACCCCACCACACAGTTGAAGTGCAGTATTATTTAGTTTTTGGGTAATTTTAACCCCACAACACCGGTTAATTATTAACAGGTAAGTTCTTATACTAGCACAACTTATCTCGATTTTTTTAACAGAAACATAATTTAATTGTTAGGAATATTGAAAATTGATTAGATATTCTTAATTTCAGACATATCGAAATATGTGTAGTTGGGAGAAAGAACAAGAAGCTCTCTTGAAGCTTTGGCAGGATGAATTAACTGGATCAGAGTTAGGATCAGAAAGCGAATCTGAAAATGAAAGTCAGCAGGTTAGCCTTAGTTCCAGTGAGGATGTTTTACAAAACCAACTTCAATCAGTGGAAAATTGTCAGCCTGGAACTTCTAATCAGGAAAGTCAATCATCGTCGGAAGAATCTTCTCAAGACAACAATAAGTTTGAAGATGATAAAGTAAGACAATCTAAGTTTTTTATCGGACGGGATGGGAAAACAAAATGGTCAAAGAACTGTCCTAATAAATCGGTTAGAACACGACAAGAAAATTTAATTACTTTACTTCCCGGTGTTCGAAATAATGCAAAACATTGCAAATCACCCATTTCTTGCTGGGAATTATTCATGGATAATATTATTGTAGAAGATATTGTCCAATGCACTAATAAAAAAATCAGTTTAGTCGCTCAGAATTATAATGACCAACATAAATATATCACCAAGCCTACGGACGCAGAAGAAATTCGTGCAGTTTTCGGATTACTATATCTATCAGGCGTTTATAAAGCCAATAGGTTAAATCTGGAGGATCTTTGGGCTACAGATGGAACAGGAATTGACATTTTCAGGCTAACAATGTCCCTGCAAAGATTTATATTACTTTTAAAGTGCCTACGATTCGATAATATCGAAAATAGAGACGAACGAAAAAGAGTAGATAAACTGGCAGCTATACGAGCTGTTTTTGATCGATTTGTATCCAATTGTCAACAATATTTTATTCCTAGTCAATACTTGACGATCGACGAAAAATTAGAATCTTTTCGGGGACGTTGTTCCTTTCGGCAATATATCCCCAATAAGCCGTCCAAATATGGCATTAAAATATTTGCCTTAGTGGATGCCAAAACATTCTACATTTTAAATTTAGAGGTATATGTTGGCTCACAGCCTGAGGGACCTTTTCAATTTAGTAATAGACCGTTTGATGTAGTAAACAGGCTTGTAAATCCAATTCGTGGTACTAATCGCAACATTACATTCGACAACTGTTTACCAGCATACCGCTAATGGAACATTTGCTTAGTGAACATCGGTTAACATCTGTTGGAACTATTCGTAAAAACAAGAGGGAAATACCGACAATCTTTTTGAATTCCAAAAACAGAGCTGAAAACCACGCAATTTTCGGATTTAAAAAAGACATTTCTTTGGTGTCCTTTGTCCCGAAGAAAAATAAAATAGTGTTAGTAGCTTCTTCACTTCATCATGATACAGAATTTGACCACAAATTAAATAAACCTGAGATTATAGACTTTTATAATCACACAAAAGGTGGAGTGGATATGGTTGACGAAATGTCTGCGTTATATAATGTGTCTCGTAATAGCAAGCGATGGCCACTAACAATTTTTTTTTCGCTGCTTAATAATGCAGGAATAAATAGTTATGTTATTTATCAACATAACAAGCCAAATGAAAAACTAAAACGCAGATTTTTTTTAAAACAACTTGGTTTGGCACTAATTAAACCATATATTGAAAAAAGAGGTAATAATCAAAGAATACCATCAGACATAAGAGCGAAACTAAAAAGAAATGACAGCGGAGAGGACTCTCAAGGACCTTCAAACAAGAAACAACGAACAACATCCAGATGTGGAGTGTGTCCCCGTGGAAAGGACAGAAAGTGCCAAAAGAAATGTGTAAAATGTGACATTTTTCTTTGTCTTGAACATTGTGTATATTTTGTTCTAAATGTGCAAATAATTGTTAATTATGCTTTTTAAACAAAAGATCATAGTTACTTTTTATAGAATTTGTAGTTTTTTTTTATTCTATATCTCTAATAAAAATTTTATTAACAAAAATTGTGGTAGTGGTTTAAATATCAACTAAATTTTAGTATATTTTTTGAATCGTTGAATTATTAACGAAAATTTTTAAAATGATTTAACTTTGAAAAAGATTATATAACAATATAACCATGATTTAAAATCTTAAGGTTGCATGTAAAAATAAAATATTTTCTCAATTTTATAAATAAAAAAAAAATGGGGTGATAATTACCCCAACACACAGCTCCTGTTAGAAAATTTCACCACACAGTCGCCGGGTTAACATTATCCACTGCTGTAGTGAAAACGAACACAGAATATATATGTTAAATAGTAGCGGGGACAAAATGCAGCCTTGCCTTATTCCTCTTTGTATCTGAAGCTCTTCGGAAGTGTCGGCCGATCCTGATGTTTGCACGTTGATGCCAGTAAAGTTTTTTAATAATGCGTAGGTCTTTATCATCAATACCCACCTGCTGAAGAATGGCTGTCATTTCAGTGAATTCATTGAATTCTTACCATCTAAATATCCCTTACTTCTTAAATTTCTACAAACCCACATGCATTTTGTTTACTTTAATTATCTCATCCAAGTACGGATATATAAATACCGTTGGACTTAATTTTCCTCCTTGTCTCAGACCCTCGTGTGTATTAAATGGTTTTGATGTTCTTTTTTCAGTAATGGCATAATCCATATTGCAGTTGTAAGTGTTCTTAATTAAACCTCTCATTTTGTTACTAACGTTTTATTGTCAGAAGCCTTTTCAAGGTTTATGTACTCCAGATACATCTGTTTTTCCTTTTGCTGATATTTTTCTATTATTTGTTTGATATGATTATAAGTGCTTCTGCCTTTTTTGAATCCGCTTTGTGATTCCTCAAGTGTGCTGTCATTTTTTTTCGTTTTTCATTATTGCAATAGCTTCTTGTAGCTCATTTATGGTTATTGAATCAACATTATAATCATCTATTCTTTAGTTTAACGGGTTTTATTAATGAACATTTTTTAATTTAAAAAATCTCATTTTAAAGAATCAGTATTATCAAGTGTTAGATAAAGTGTTGTTATAATTATGTTAGACTATAATTATCAGTAAGTAATTCTAGGTGTAAACTATTGACAAGTACCTACTTATTTTAAATAGTTTCGTTTAATCTGTCTTTACTGAATACTTGTTTTAAAAATACCGTATATTATAATAATTGATCAATATTCATCACTTGCTAAAAGATGGTTTAGATAATATGATGCATTTTTTATTTATAGATTTTTTTATTCATACTATATTATTATAGATATAATGAAGTATTTATTGAAGTTTATCCTCTGCGTTGTTATTATAATAGTTGTTTTTAGTCATAAATATAAAGGGTATCCCACTGGGTGATATGTAATGGTTGGGTTGTTGTTTAATGTAATTGAATTGTTTACGATAATGCCAAATATTCGCAATCTCAAGCGACTGTGCTGCCGTTCTTTTTGGAACTAGAGGAATTAGGATAAAAATGTAAACAGATAATCTGTTAACCTATGTATCAACCATTTGAATGATTGTCGGTTGTATTTATATCCAAATGAACGAAAGATTTATTTATATTGCTTATGATTATGGAGACCAAAAACAAAAAGCCTAGTAATAGTAACAGAATCTGTTCAGTTCCGCAGTGCTCTGCGAGAGCAACAGAGAATATTTCCTTGCATTATTTCCCTCGAACTGAAATAGAGAAGAAGAAAAGGGGTCGTGTACTTTGCATTGAAAAGAAAATATCGAAATACATAAATATATGCAGTTTACGTTTTACAGAAAATGACTATTTTCTAGAAAGTAAGTAAATATTTAAATAATTGGCCATTGTATATCCAATGTTGCATGCTATTTTAATAAAAGACTTAATGTATGAGTTACATATTTTGATTTTGTTGCAGTTCTGTGAGCTGTTGCAGAGGAAATTTTTACAGCTGCAGAAAATGATCCTGTTTTTAAGACCTATTTAACTGATAAAGGTGTACAAGTTATATAATCAATAATAAATTAATGTAAAAAATCCACATTGGAAGATATGCTAAAAACAAATAGAGATGTAAATGCATTTACAGAAATCCAGTCAATTGTACTACTTGATAAAATATGTTAAGCTGCCAGTATATTAGAAAAGAAAGATGTCAAACTTTTGCACTTATCATTAGGGCAGCGTAAGTACTAGTATTTGTAAAGTTAAAAATTGACCTTTCATTTAGATGTGTATCTGTATTATTTGGGGTATCAGCAAATACTTGCAAAAATTACTTTCATGTGAAAGTTGAAGTACTGCATAAAGTATTACAACCTGCTGTGCCATGGCTGGCACAAGAAACAGTTTTGAAACTACTGCCAACTTGTTTTGAAAAGTATCCTAATACCCGAATAATACTTGATTGTACAGAAATTCCTGTGGAAAAAATAGGTGTTTAAAGTGCTGCATAATGTCCTATTCTTATTATAAAGCTGATCACACGCTGAAAGTACTTATTGGTATTGCACCTTCAGGCACCTTCAGGTTTGATTACATTTGTAAGTCAAGTATAGGGGGGTAGAACTTCGGAAAGGAAGTGTTCGAACAAGGAAATGTTTCTGCAATTAAATATTTTCGATAGTTAATCCCTAATGTAGATGCAATAATAGTCGAAAAAGGTTTTTTTATTGAAGCTGAATACTTGGAAAATAGCAAAAACAAAGCAATTTTCAGCCCAAGATGAACTATCAACTGCTAAAATAGTTGCAGCTCGTGTCGAAAGTACAATTAAGCGAATACAAATTTTTAAAGTCCTTAAAGGATGAATTAGTTCATGGTTCCATATATGAACTCAATTGTAAAAATTATTACAGGAATTGTAAATCTTTCCACACCAATTCTTAATTGTGTTAAATATACAATTTAGGCTATTTAAAAATTATATTTTACATTTTTAATTGTTTAACATTGTATTCTTTTTACTCTATTAAAAAGTTAAAAAAAATCGTATATTAAAACTAAAATATATCATAATTATACATATTACACAAAACAGGTAAAATTTTATAACAATATGCATTTTTAATTACTGAAAACTGACAACTTCTGTGAAGTGGGTGTCAAATGGTATTTCAATTATAACACTGGATTTATCATATGAGCAATACATGACAAAGTGACAGAGGTATAATCCACTTAATAACATCTGCAATTGTATTTGGCCATAATATTAATGATTGATTTAAATGGTTTAAACTTAATTTTCTCTCGTGTATATTCAGGTATTTTAAGTCTTCTATCACATCACAGCAAGTTCTGGTTTTATCTGCTAAAGGACACTTCACCTTTACACAACATTTTTTTTATGCCATTTTAATGAGCAACACATATTTCTTTGTTATAAAAGTTTATCAAATCATTACCCAGTTCCATTGTAAAACTTATAATATTGTTAAACAAAGGTAACAACTTATTGTTACTAAAAATGTCATGGTGCATAGCTAATTGTAATGAATTACTTTGCGACACTTCTACTTCTACTAAATTAGGGTTTTCACTTCTTGACAAACTTAATTGCGGTTCTGATCCTTCTGCTTCAGAAAGTAGAATGTCTAAAACACTGATCTCAGCATTACGATTAATACGACTTTCTAGTGCTGCTTGAGAATTAGTTTTCCCAATGTGACAAAA
The DNA here is from genome assembly GCA_918026665.1 of Diabrotica balteata. Classification (NCBI taxonomy): domain Eukaryota; kingdom Metazoa; phylum Arthropoda; class Insecta; order Coleoptera; family Chrysomelidae; genus Diabrotica; species Diabrotica balteata. The sequence continues at coordinate 121,496,152 of OU898276.1, read as the reverse complement.
ACCATTTATAGGGGTTGCTTTTTATTAACAGTGTTCTATTTTTTTAATGTTCTCCATTGTTGCGTCGCATCTGTACTACTTAGGTCTTCCAAGTTCTGAATGGAGCATCTACATCAAAGTAACATATATATTGTCAATTCTTTAAAAAATAGATATGTATTTTTACCGAAAAACAAAGAGCAAAACAGCAACAACGTGTTTGCATTTCCCAGAGGCTCCATCTGTACAGGTACCTACACTTGCAATTGAAAGTCTTTTTCGAATCGATTGACATGATTTGAATTTGTATTTGATGCGGTAATCCTTTTAGATTGCTGGTTTGCAACCATAATGCTCAAGTTTCACCTGAACTTAATTTTTTTTATTTTACTCGGCACATTCTTATGTGATTGGCATCTAGCACTGCTTGTCCTTCAACTAAGGGTCTTTTTGAATTGCCCAGAATATTAATTAGATCAAGAAACGTTATTCCAATTATATCCACCATATTGATACAACTGCACTGCCACCTATAGTCGATTGAGTTCGCGAATTTATGGACATTAAAATGTATTTTTAGTGGGACACTGTTATCAAATTCTCTAACAATTGGGATCCATAAAAAAGAATATTTTGGTTGAGCAAATACAAATGGAAGATGCAAATGTAAAAAAAGGAACTATATAGATAATAATTTATTATAGATTAAACCAGAAAAGGAAAACTTTTCTTGAGAGTATCTTAACCATATCTGTTTGCAAAAAACGTTTATGCCACCAAAATTTTGTAAAAATAAACGTCAGTATTCGGAATTTGTACAGGTACAAATTTGAAACTTATTACCTACTAATATAATGTGCTATAATACACGTTTATGGGTATTTGGTTAAAGCGGCTTTTAAATATAAATTTTCTTAGTTAAATAAATTGGGTTAAATTTTTGTTACAGCTAATGAAATTATATTTTTCAAATAAATATTGCCCAATTTTGAATGATATTGTGATTTAATAATATTCACAATTAAAGTAGTTTTTCACAAACATACGTCGAACCGAAATGACAACAATAGAGCAAAATAAAATTGTGAATATATGGAAAATCAGCTGTAGAAATGTAGTTACAGAATAATTCATATTTGCTTAAAATAACTTTGTTTATTATTTAACAAAATATTACTTTGTAAATATATTATTTTCATTTGGAATTCCGGCGGGTAATTTTTAATATATTTAAGTGAATTGAAAAAAGGATTTGTGAAAAGTTGAATTTTTTTTTCCTGCAAAAGATATCTTATATTTTTACACTGATTATAGTTTGGCATAATATTTAATTTGATAATTTAATATCTGAATAAATCTGATAGTTTGTTTTTAAATTAGTTAACATGGCGAATCATGCTTGCAAAAATACATACAAATATATTCAAATCTTTTCTTTCTAACCTTAAATTTAATATGTTTAAATGGTTCATTGCATTCGTAATTAAAGCGAAATTCCATAGGTAGTTTTGTGCAGAAAGTACTCATTTTAAGCATTTTTTGTCGTCTCAATAAATAGAAAACACGCTCTTTTAAAGTCCAAAAGCTTACCAGTACATTCCATTTAAAGAACCGTCAAACAGTGTAATTAAGGAACATTTGCCTTGCTCCTTCTTTTTTGCCTGAAAAAGTTCTCGAAATCTTCGTCGATTGATAGCTCTAGTATGTATTTTGATGAAACAACATGATAAAGGCTTAATTACCTAAAATATATCGAGGTTCTTGACACGTGGCGATTCTTAGTGGATTATAATAATGGAATTTAAAAATTTCAAGTAGTGTTGTAAATCCTTTGATTCATCAACAATGGAAGGTGCTCCATCCATACAAATTGATTCCAATTTTGACCACTCTGCTTTGCCACCTTTAACCAAATTTTCCATTGGGTCCAAGATGTCGTGTCCTTTTATGTAGACCAGTTAGCATAGATCTAATAGCTCCTCCACAAAATAGAAACTATCTGCCACGAAGCGCACAAACATGCTTATCTGAGCATTTCTACAATGTCACAGCTTTTATATCTAAAGCCAGTAAACATAATATATTATATTCTCGTAGTATGACGAATATTTGTGTTTTAAAACCCTGGTCCATATCATAACTTCGGTGCATGATAGTGTTTCTGGACAAAGTAATTTATATATGTTAGGTTTGAAACAGTGACATTTTTATCTAATATTAAAGTTAATAATTAAACTAATTTTCATTATTATAGAAGTATATAGAAGAAGTATATAGCTTTTTATAAGCATATGGCGTAAGAATATAGCTTTTTTGCGTGCCTGGTTCGTAGGAGTGGTCCGACAGGATAAATTGCTAGTGAAATAGTTATAAACTTGCTTGTAGTAGCGATAGAGATTAATTTTTTTCTCACTGCCACGTAAACTATATATCAAGCAGCAAGGCTTGGAAGTGTAATGAGTAAATAAACTGTTCTTCCCACTCAGTCTTAAATTCAAGAATCGCAATATCGTTCTATTTACGTTTTGAAGTTAATAGCTTTTTTGGGTACGAATTTCGAAAAAAAAAATCAGTTTAAAAGGAAATTTACTATAAAAACGTATCTCACAGTAAAATCAAAAACATACTTAAAACATTTCTTACAAAATTTGAGAATTAACTGAATTAACCGCTCATATTTGATGGTACATTTATTGTAATTAGATGATAATGACATGTCTGATGTTGACAAAATGAATGTTTGTGTATCTAGTGACAAACATTTCTAGACAAAATTATAGCTGCTATTATACAGCGCGTGTCAGTACCGAATTTTAAAAGATGAACTTTTACTGAGTCTTCCTAAGTCTCCGGTAGCTACCTATGGATTAAGGCAGCACACACAACTATTTATTTAAACAATAACTCAAACAATTATGACATACAACATAAGATGTTATTAAAATCTTAATGCGGATGTAAATTTCAATATATGAGACAAAGCTTAAAATTGGGAGCAGACCGAGACACATTGATTTTTACCAAATAAAATTAAATGATTTATATATCTAAAATCAGTAACCCAGTAAATCGGTGAATAACGAGAATTTAGCTTTGTTAGCTTATATAAAAAATGTGATACTTCATAACGGATGATTTTTTAATTGTTATTACCAGATCTAATTTAAACAAACAGTACTAAAAAATAATTCATTACTACATAAATTTAATTTTTATAAAACTGGAAAATAATGTGTCCTTACTTGTGATCTTTATTTTAAAAATGGTTGTGCTTGATTAAAGTTATAAACGATCACTATGTTAAGTTAAATAAAATATAGTTTAGTACTCTATCGTATAAAACAGTTGTTGATTATTCAGAAGAAAACATAGATAATCAAATCTATCGATGAAACTCCTCATTCATTATTTTATTATTAATCTTTAATAGGACTTTCAATTGAAAATACGTTTATGTTTAACTTTAGATTTTCATTGTATCTTAAAAAACAATAGTAAATAATATCCAAATTCTACAAAAAAAACTACAAACAATATTGTTCATCTAAAATTAAGAATAATAAAAACTTATCTTTTGAAAAAATTCTATCGAAATTACTTAAACAACGTAGTTCTCTCCATAAACATTTGTATTATATCCAAAATCTCCCAATCTGGGACTATGCTTGAATCTTTCTAGTCTGAAATAATCTTAAAAGAAAAAGAGGTTAAAAAGAGAAAAATCAAAGAAGCGGCTCTAGTTATGTTAAATGAAACCAATTACGTCGAAAATTTCTCGGCAGAATGCAATACAATCTGGTTTCCCATAATAAAAGAGGAAATCCATAGAAAGAAAATACCATTATTAGTAATTCAATATTAAGGATGTATCCTCGATATGTTATTGATATGTATGTTATTGGCATATCGACATCCTCGTTTAAAAATAAAACACATATAAGATCAGAGTTTAGTGTTAATATTTGAGAGTAAACTAAATGTAATACCAAATACTTACCATGTCGGGATATTCTCAAGTTAAAATTGATTTCTTGTAGTCGAATCAACTATCTGACAATAAAGTCGTCCAATAAACGCAACTCAGAAATATTGACAATATCATTTTAAAGTCGTCTACTTTAGCATAATATTATGTCTCAATTATAAATATAAGTGAGTCAAATAAAATTAAATTATAAGAATTTTTCACCAAGTACCAAAAAATAAAATTTGTTTTTTTAATAATGTTTGTATTTTGAGAATTATTTCCAAAGTGGAAATTTAAACGTCAACAAACTTCGTTTAAACTTTAACTGTGGCTTATTCCCCTCAAAATAGTAATTTACTGTAAATTACTGCTTTAAAAATTATCTAATGACTGAAAAATATGGAAGTAAAATATAATAACGAATATATTGCTCAGATTAATAGGGTGACCTTTACCAAAAATATTTATTTCATTGCAGTCAGGCAGAACTGTGATCGTACCTTTAGAACCTGCCGTCTGGTTTAAGTTTTAAATATCAACCAGTTCATTTGTAACCAGTTAACTTTTCCCCTATTATTTGTGCTTTTTATCATATTTTTCATTATTTTTGACAGCGTATATAAGTCAAAAAAGTCGTTACACTTATTCTACAATATAACAAGAATAAGACCCTTACCAGATCTAGCCCCATGTAGCTATATCCACTAGTGTAAATATAAAAACGTACTTGATCAGAATCCACAAAATGTGGAGCTTGTTTTGGCAGTAAAGAGACTATGTAATAATGTTATTTTATTTTAAAGTAAAGAAATGTTATCCATTTAATACGAAAATTTTTGTTTAAATACGTTTTCCTGTTTAAGAATTTTCCTAACTTTTGACGAGGTACCTATTTAATTTATTTAATTTATATAGTAATGAAAATTTGTTAAATAAAGTTCTCTTTACTTATATAATAAAAAAGTCGGTTAGCATTTATTTTCTATTCATAGCTAGAGACTTATCTATAATCTATACATGGATTATAGAGATAAATATTCATTATTAAGTCAGTTTCAACACGTTATCTTTTATTTGCCCTACTGCAAAATATATGCCGGTTATTAATTAATTTAATCGAAATTAAATTTTTTTTTTAAGTAAATAAACCTAAAACGCCGTAAGTTTATATATAATATATATATATATATATATATATAAATATATAAATATATATATATATTATAATTTATATATATATATATATATAATATATATAAATATATATATATATATATATATATATATAATAATATATATAATTATATTTATATAAATATATATATATATAATATATATATATATATATATATATATATTTACTACATATAACTGCATTTAAACCAGTCCCTTACTTATCTTTCCCTGTATTATCAGCCTTAGCAGTTCATATCGCTGCCCCCTCATTACGTGTCCCAGACATTGTAACTTTCTTACTTTTATTGTGTTTATTCTTCCCACGTTTCAAGGACTGTAACTTATTTGTGTGTTCTTGCTTTAATGTCCAGCTTTCAAGTTCATATTTCAGTATCGAAAACACGTAGCATCTCAGTGCTCTTACTCTCAGTTCTAATCTAAGATCTTTGTTGCAGAGAATTGTTTTCATTTTTAACAACGCATTTCTTGCTATTTCTATTCCAGCTGAAATTGTCTGAAGTCCAGGTTCCTAGGTATTTGTATTATCAACCCTTTATATCGGTACATTTCCCAAATGTATGTTTGTTGGTATATTTGTTTTCTTTGTTATTATCATATATTTGGTCTTTTTTATATTCATTTTTAGTCGATATTTTCCACAAAAACTGTTTGTTTCGTTTAGCAGTAATTGGAGTTGTTCAACAGAGCTTGCCATAATCACAGTGCCGTCTTTATTCTTATGTTGTTAATAGATCTTCCGTTAATTATTTTTCACTTTACTTTGAGATAGTAATGCTTCTTCAAAAATGCCTTCTTTTTTCATACAAGGGCATAATACATCCCTGCGGACCTCCTCTCCTAATTTCAGTTTCTGGACTGGGTTCGTTATCTATTACGATTTGTGCTCTTTGATTCCAGTAGAGGTGTTTTATTATTTGTAAGTCCCTATGGTCTACGTTTTTTGTCTTTAGAATTTGGACTAATTTTTCATGTCTTACTTTGTCAAGAGCTTTTTTAAAATCAACGTAACAAACATGCACATCAATATCCATATCCATGCATCTTTGAGCTAACACCAAAACTTACTATCATCTATTCCTTCTTCCAGTTTTTTATTTATACGACCATGTATTATTTTCAGGAATAATTAAAGAATGTGACTTATTAGTGATATTGGTCTTTATTCACTGCAATATTTAGCGTTTTTATTTTTAGGGATAGCATAAAAGGTGGAGAGTAACCATTGTTTCGGTATGTATCCTGTTTTGTATACTGAGTTTAATAAGTCTACTATAATGTCTAAGGTTTCATCATTCATGCATTTTAAGATTTCTATAGGGATTTGGTCTGGACCTAATACTTTACCATTTTTGCTGTTTTTAATGCCATTTCAATTTCTCTTTTAATTCTTTAAAACCATATCCTCTTCTACCTCTATCTCCATCTGTTTTATTCTATTGTCTTTGAACAGTTCATTGATGTATTCTGTCCATCTCTTTAATTTGTCGCTAGTAATCAACACAAGTTTCCCATTTGCATCTTTTAGTATTCCCGATTTTCTTGTTCTATTGTTGTGAGTTACTTTTTTAATTTTTTATGTGTGTTAAAACTATCATGTCTTTTCTGGTATTCTTCTATTTCTGCGCCTACTTCTTTTAACCATTGTTCTTTCGCTTTCGTAATTCTCTATTTTATTTGTTTGTTTACTTTTTTGTACATCTGATTTTCTGTGTTCTTATATTGACGCCATTCTTCCGTTAAATGTAAAATTTCTTCCGTCATCCATTGCTTATTTTATATCTGGTTTATATTAAAATTTTTTTTTGAATTTTATCTATTTCTGTCTTTATTAATTACCATTTTTTCTCCGTCTCACTATTTTACAGAAGTTGTTCTTTAACATTCATTAATTCGTTGTTGATTTCATCTGCCAGGCGATGTCTTATGGGTGGGTTCCTTAATTTACTTATATCGATTTTTGCATTTTTTGTTCTTCGGTTTATTATTTTCATTTTGAGCCTAATTTTTGGTCACTACTGGGTTGTGACCTGATCCTATGTCGGCACTTGCATAGGTTTTTGCGGATATAATTGCGTTCTTGTATCTTTGTCTAACTAATACATAGTCTATTTGGTTTCTTACAATTCTCTCTTCTTGATCTGCTGGTGACTTCCAGGTATATAGTGTTTTCTTTGACATTTTGAACAATGTATAAGCTATAACAAATTTGTTGTTTTGGCAAAATTCAGTAAGCCTGTCACCCCTTTCTTTTCTGTTGCTTAGACCAAAGCCTCCTGTACATTCTTGTACTTTTTCTTCCCCAACCTTTGCGTTAAAGTCTCCCATTATAATTGTTACATCTTGCGTATTAATGGATTTTAAAATGTTGCCTAGGTCTTTCTAGAAAGTATCAATATTGCTCTCTGGTTTGTCTTCCGTTGGAGCATAAACTTGTAAGATGTTTATTTTGGTTCATAAAAAATATTGTCATGATATTAAGACATTCTTATGTAATTTTTTCTACGTTTCTACGTTTTCTACGTTATAAATAATATTGAGTCACATTTTTTTTATCAAAAATATATTATAAGGTTTAAAAGAGAAACCTTTGACTTACCAAGTATACATTAAACGTCACAATTAAAATAATAATAAAAGCATAGGACAGATCCACTAAATCACTATATGTAAAATGTATTTTAAAATTTAATATATTGTTTATTGATTTTGGTTTATCATTTAAACAATCAGTTATTTTTTTGTGTGTTTTTAAATTAAATGAATATACCTATATCTTGTCTAAATTTTTGACATTTGTCTCTTTTTGATTTGTATAGACTCTAGGAGCTTCCTGTTCTTCCTGTTATGTTCACTTGCTACCAGCGCAGCCACATTTTGTCGCATGGATTTTGTAGATCCCTTTCCAAGTTAATTTGTCTCTTTTTGAGCTTTGCTGCACCGTACTGATGACAACATAATTATAAGAAATACGTATTTATGGTTGCCTTTTACCTTTATATATTAGTCTCACACTAATTAACATTCTTATATCGTCGGCCTAATTAGCAAATCACATAAGTCACAAAAGCAAAACTTTTTAGGAGACACATTAAATTAATTAAATTAAAAAATACTGTAAGATTCTGTTCTAAATATCGATGATAAATCTACTACAGGTTAGATATTAGTATATATTTGTCTAAAACATGATATCAGTTAATGATAATTATATACATGGACTTATTGATTTTTCTGCGCTTATTCTTATTTTTGTTGGACTTGCGTGACTTAATAAAAATACACAATTTAAACAATTATTACATTTTATTGGTAACTTTTTTACTTAAAAAATATTTGTTGAACAAATTAAAATTTCGTGTACTTAATATTTATTTTCGTGGCAACTGATCGTAAAAATGGTGGTAGTCTTTGGGTAAAATATTTTTTAAAGACATTAAGTGGTCGAATTTCCCTCTTTTGATTTTTAAAGGAACGCTATATAGATGAGGAAGTTCTTGCAGTTCAGTAGCTTTAACTTTGTTATATCTTGATGGAAGAGCTTTCCAGTCGGCAACATGTCGCAGTTTGAAATCTATGGTACCGTTTTGAATTGTACCTATAAGCCCGGACATCATTAACCCTTGGGTCTCCAGCTTTGCGCCCAGGTCTAATTGAATTGACAAAATGTACCTGATCAAAATTTTTGAAAAAGCTATTTGTAAGGTACTCTACGTTATAATTCTTGGGATGTAGTCTAGCTGTTCTACAAACATCAACATAATCTGCCGGTACATTTATGTTTCTATTTCGTAACTTGCGCTTAATAACGGAATGCATAGAATCGCATTCTATATATAATACTTCTGAATTATTGTAATTTTCCTAAGTACAGCTAAATTAAGTAAGGCATTTGCAATGGTTGCATTCCTATTTTGACAGACACATCCGTCGCTTCAAAAAATTAAGCAGTTATTGTCGTCTTCACCATTATTTTCTGTTTCTGCAAGGTGATTTATTATAAAAGTGCTAATTATAGAAGCAAATGATTGAGCACTTAATCCTCCCTCGCCTTCATGCCAGATGTTACAGTAACCAGCTTTCGTCTTCAAATCATACACGGTAAAATTATGCACAATAAGTTTGGTTTTAAAGTAAAGTGAACCAGCATTTGATTTAGGCATAGAAGCACCGACTGCAAGTCCATCGTAAAGACGCTATTATTAGATTGCTTATCCAATTCCTTCTCATGCCTTGCTTCATCTTTCTTTTGTATGTTTTGGTGATACTCTTCTTCGGTAATGTTTTTACTTTTAAATGAAATGCAGACGTCGCACTCGTCTTTTTTTGGTTTAAACAGACTAAGATTCAAATCTTCAAACATTTGACAAAAGTAAGCTATTGACATTGGAGATTCATTAAATTAAGAACACCATGTTTCTTTATACAATGTGTACAATTCTGATTTAGATTTCCAAATTGGTTTAAGATACTGTTTTGAGGATGAACTTCTGCAATAACGGGATTCAACTTTTGCAAGCGATTTAAAAAAATCTTGCAAGTGTTGTCGCTGAGAACATTTTCTTGTTTTTTCCAATCTTGTCGTGTTTTCATTAATTGTTTTTTTGATATCCTCATTATTTTCTGTACTTATGTGGTAAGCTTTTAACCAATTATGTATTGTCCAAGGTTTCAAGCCTAATGTTTGAAAATAGTTTTTTGCAAACTCTTAATTTTAATCCATTCTTTTCGAGATAATAATTATAAGAACATGCTCTTTGAGATGTCTCCTCATTCTTTCTATTTCTAGCCCTCGAAGTGTTTACTCGTTGGGTTAGTAGATTAAACGGTTAACTTCTTTTCATCCCAAGTTTTTTTCCAAAATGAATCAAAAATGTTATTACGGTGCTCTTCAGAAAAGGCACGACATTTTAACTGGGAAGTGTTTGGGTCAAACTTGCAATTAAATGTCTCTGCCAAGGACTTTCTGAGTCTCTTCAAGTCATATGTCAATTTATTACCTTCTTTCTTCTTCCCAAAAAATTCGGAGCCCAACTCTCTCTTCCTTTTATTCTCCTCTCGTTTCCAATCATTTTTGTCAACATGTCTGCATTTGCGTCTTTTTTTGACAATTGGTTCGGCGGTCTCTTTTTCATGCAAAATCTCTTCTGTTGTATCATTAGTTTCTGACAAAAATTCGATCAAGTTCTGTTCTCGAATTATCTCTCCATCCGTATTATTTATTGCCTCATAATTAGTTACTGGACTATGCAGTAATGTTCTTTCAAATTTATTCAAATTTTCTTCCAGTACGATGTCCGTGTTAATGTCAATAGCAACAGCACTTGTTTCATTTGTCTGAACGATTATTTCTTCTTGAAACGTGCTTGTTTCTAAAACATGTAGTTCGTAATTTTTATTTTCTTCTGAGTTAACAGGTATTTCCAAGTTCAAATCGGGATTTAAAGAATTGTTGTGTTGAATTTTAGCCATACTAAGCATCTTCTGAGTTCTGCTTGACATTCTGCAACCAACAAAAGAATTACTTATAAAATACTTATTGATTTCGGCAAAAGATGAAAATTTTTATCTTCATGTGTCTGAATTCTCAGCTAAATAGATTAATTTTATGCATTAACGTATTACTTACATTATTGCATACAAAATACAAAAAACGTATAATTATTTTATTAACATCTAACTTCAATTTGACATCATAAAATAATATATAAACACACAAGTCCATCAGGGATTCACATTGTATGACCAAACATAAAAAGAGAAAATCACATAAGTCCCAATGCTACCTTTTAAGCCGAATTATCAGATAATTTATTGATTAATTTTTATAAAATATTGATAATATTAGCACAATAACTTACTTGAAATGGTGAATAACAACAATTAGTTCTTAATGTACGATTTTCAGCCTAAATTGAACAACTTAACAAGACCTTTTTAGCACGCACGTGTGTTTACCGCCAAAATACCAGGAGTTATGTGATTTTCCTATCTGTTACAACTAACGTTGGACTTGTGTGAAGTATTATTTTCAATTTTACTCCATTGCAGATTTCTTGGGACTTGTGGGATATTCTTTAACTACAAGATTTTTTTATTCTCTACCAGATGGTAGCACAATGTCAATTTCGACAAAAAGTGGACTTATGTGATTTGCTAATTAGGCCGACGATATTTTATTACTACAATTGGTAACACTGGCCCTGAGTAATCCTTTTTTTTTGGTAGTACGTATTTACGATTGCCTTCTGCCTTCATCTATTTTCATTTCTACTGAGTTGCGAGTTTTGTCATTCCAGCTGAGCGCTTTCATCTTGCCATGCATCTTCAGATCTATGGTCAAAATTTAAAAGGTTTTGAAAGTTTTCAAAAAACAACACTTTCAGAGCATCCACAAAAAATACATTAAAAGTTTTATTTATGGTACGGGTGCTAGCACCTATCCATCTATATAGGATTGAAGCAGCAAATACAGTGCTCAAAAATTGATAAGAATCAAAGTAATATTTTACGCGAAATAGTCGGAGTTTGTAAAAATTAAATTTAATTAAAATAACATTAATACCCCGACTTTGGTATCGATTTTAAATAAAATAAAATAAACTGTTGCCATCTATGTTTGGGTTTAATTGTTTTAAATGATGAAGTATTTTTATTATTAGGTTCTAAACTATAACTCGAAGACTTTTAGAAATTGTTCAAATGCAACATATTGTGAGGTGGACCAACGAAAGTTTAACGCAACGTGACATGGACCAACAACGTTTGGAGTTTTAAAAAGTTTTGGAGATCAAGCTTGGAATCAATATATTACCAATGGTGTAGCCTCATATGTTTATGATGGTGGGCGACAACGAAGAACCAACCCTGTTGATGGCTGATATATGCAAATTATTGCTAGCAGAACTCAATATATACTTTTCACAACAACGAAAAATTGCGTAACGCCACTGGAAAAATATTTCAAATCAAATCGTTTGAAGAAGGTTGCATGTCACAGACTTAGGAGCAAAAAGACGTTGATCTCATCCAGTACACTCAGGGAACATTACGGATTGAAAAGACCATGGGCTGAAAATCAAAACTGGGCAACCAATGAATGCATGGAGAAACTGTTTTTTTATAGATAAGTCCAGATTTCGTATAAACAATTCCGATGGTTGTATTTTGGTTATGAGGAAACAAGGAAAGAAGTATAATTAACATTACAGGGTGCCTACAACTGTTTTTGGAGAGGCTCTATTTGCATTTCGGCCTCAACTTGTTTTGATGGCCGCACCGACTTAGTTGTTCTGACGAATGCTATGATGACGGCTTAGCGATTTAGAGATATGGTTTTGGAACCAATTATTATACCATTTTCGGGTGCAGTCAGAGAAAGTTTTGTCTTTATTGACGACAATGCCAGTCCCCACCGTGCAAGAATTGTGAATGAAAGGTTACAGCATCACGGTATTGACAGAATGGAGTGGTCAGCCTGATCATTAGACATAAATTGCATAGAACATGTCTGGAATACGATAACTAAATGCAGTAGATAATACTACACATAAGCTTAAATTGTTAAGTAAAGCTATGAAGCACATATGGACAACTTTAGATCAAATTGTTTTGAATGCAATAATTAAGAGTATGTCTAATAGAGTAAGAAGTTTAATACGTTTATAGGAAAGTCCAACAAAATATTAAAATTATTTATTTAAGTTTTGTAGGCTAATTTTCTTGGTATTTTGAATTTTTGTAAAACAAAATTTATTGTTACTTTCAATAATTTGTTTTCTTTTGTTATAATATTTTATTTTTGCGTTTGATTACTTATATTTCAAAAAAGATATACATTTCCTAACTACTTTCCAATGAAAAAATACTAGGACGTCAACAAACTTTTAAAATATTTAAAATAATAATTATGATCCTTATCAAGTGTTGAATAGTATAGAATAGAGTAAGTACTTTTTTTTAATTCATTAACTTCATAAAAAATCATTTCAGTCTTTTGAAACTAATACTTTTTAGTTTACTGTATCTGACATCTTTGTCTACCTTTTAAAATCCATCCAACTGACGTTTTTAATTCTATATGTTTAGTTGTTACGTCCACTCATCTGGTTTTGTATTCATTGTCTTATCTATTTTTGTTTCAATATCTATTTTACTATCTTTTAATATCTTTTGCTTTTTTTTCTCTAGGTTTTTCTTTCAGCTAATTTCGCTTCATTTTAGTAGCTTTAAAGAGTCTCTCATTTAATACTTTTTAGTTTACTGTATCTGACATCTTTGTCTACCTTTTAAAATCCATCCAACTGACGTTTTTAATTCTATATGTTTAGTTGTTACGTCCACTCATCTGGTTTTGTATTCATTGTCTTATCTATTTTTGTTTCAATATCTATTTTACTATCTTTTAATATCTTTTGCTTTTTTTTCTCTAGGTTTTTCTTTCAGCTAATTTCGCTTCATTTTAGTAGCTTTAAAGAGTCTCTCATTTATAACTTTGTACTACTTTTTGTACAAGTTCGTTTCGAGTTTCAGAAAAATACTATGAGGAGAATCAAAAGACGCCAAGTCTTCTGATTCTCCTATGTAGAAGTCTACATAATAAGAAATAAAAAAAAATGCGAACGGTAAAATGAGTTTGGTATATAAATTTGGTTTTTATTTCTCCAATTATTAAAATTTTAGAGGAAGATAGGAAAATACCGAAAAATTTATGGATTATATTAATATAATAATTATTATTTATTTACACGTTTGTTTAAGTAAAATCGTAAAAAAACAAAATAAATCGTTAGGAAGAGGATGGGCATCTAAGCCATATGTGACCCTTAACTCTGCAGAATACAAAAACTCTTATAATTTGTGCAGTGCGCCAAATGTACGCAAAAAGTATATACAAGTTCAAAAAGAAACGTTGAGATACATAAAAAAGGAACAGAGATACAGTTAACAGCGCCTTCCCCCTCAATTCAGCTCCCGAGAGTTTCAAAGCCGACCGATTTTACATACATTTTGAAGCTTTGTGGAGGATTCCATTAAAGGGCAATAATTTTAAAATTTAGTACTTTAAAACCATGATGTATATTCTTGCAAATAGCGCTAATTAGATTTCTTAATTGTTATAAACAAAGGTGCTATGAATTAAATAAAAAAAGAGGCTAACTTTGTACCAAATTATTTTAGGACAAACTTTTTTTTATTTAAATTTGTAAAAAATACAAGCTTTATAAATATGTAATAACAATATTTTTAGAGTCAATGGTTAAAAAGTTATTCTAATTGTTTATAAGCAAAAAATCGACATGTTTTTGCAAAATTATTTTGCAATATTTAAAACTAATTTTTTAAATTTTTTTTATGTAAATAATAAAACAAGTCTTCTTCTATCAGAAACAACCCTTACAATTTCTAAAATTGTATAAATTTCTGACTTACATTGTTGCAAAAAATGTTAATTTGGGATAAACAAATAAAATAACTTTTAAACTATTGGACCGATCACTTTGAAATTTTAATCCTACTTTAAGCACTACAAGACACATCATTCCATGAAATATAAATATTATAAGTTTATTTTCAAAAAAGTTATTAACATTTATAAAAAACTGAAATTTTTGACTTATTTTGCAACTTTCTAAGCAACAAATAAGGATAGAAACATTTTGAAAACGCCATTTTGAAGGTTTTTATATAACTTAAAGTTTCCTCTCTTCTAAAATTTGTTTAAATTGCTTCACTTTTTGGTGATAGACGAAAAAAGCAAAAATTTTCCGTTTTTTGAACTTAATTTATTAATAACTAATTTAGTCCAAAAAATCGACTGCAGGAAACATATAGGTTTTGTTACAGAGGTCCACACTACTCAAAACAACTGTCGTTTGCCTGGCCGGACGAGTGTCATAAAAAAATGCTTATTTCCCTGGGCTATATAACATATCTTTAAAACATGCTAAAGCATACACTATATGATTTAGATATTTAGTCTTTCAACTACTAAGTTTTTAAAATTTTTCTCTTTTAGAGCATTTCTCGCTTCTTATATTTGATCTAATTTTGTTTCACTATATTATTGCCCATTAAGTAATCATTATTATACTCTAAAGAGCTAGTTATATTATTTTATGTTCTAATATAATATAATAATGAAAATAGATATAAGCAACCCTACTCGCACATGAAAATGATAACTCTTCTTAACCTGCTTTAACATTAATTATTATGCCACATACATATTTCTGTTATTGTCATATTAAAACTGGACTTACAAGATAAGTGACCTTTAAAATAAAATAGCAGTGTATACTCGTATACTAAGCGTACATAATATATACTACTCATAAATATAGTGTTTATTCTTTTGTATATATACCTACAAAATTTATATTTTATTTTATAGAATTACATATTACTACAGCTAGAAAAGAAAAAGGAGCAGGTAGTAAACAGTATATATTGAAAAAGAATATGCTTTTAAAAGCACGGGTACTGGGTCCAACGTGCAAAGAAACTTGTAAATTGAAATGTAGTGAGAAGTTTTTACAAGAAAATTGCACATTTTTTACATTAAATATTTTGCAGATTTTCATTAGAACTGCTTTATCTAAGAAAGGAACTAGTGGTGTGGTATCTAAAGATAAAAGAGGAAAAAAGGGTTTGCCCAACAAAATCAACAGAAAGAAGTGAGGCTTTGTGTAAGTAAACACATTTTACAATTTCCTATTGAATAGTCGCATTACCAGCGTAAAAAGACCAATAAAAATTATCTAGAGTCACATTTAAATATTTTCAAAATGTATGAACTCTATAAGCAACAATATGAGGACACAATATTTCATTGAAAACTACTGCCAAACCATAGCTTTATAATGAAATATTTAACACAGAGTTAAACTATTTCTTTAAATCGCCGATTAATGACACATGCGATACTTGACGTGACGGTTTCCAAATTAAGCTTTGTGATTAATTAACGCTAGAAGAAAGAAAAAGCCTACAGTATAAATATGATAGGCATCTGGTAGAGGCACCTAACCGATACAATTTATAAAATTGATAAGGAGAGGTCTTCTACAATTTCTAGCCTAAAAGTTATAATGGTTGATCTTGAAAAGTGCCTGCCTACTCCTGTCTTAAAAAATGCACATAGTTTCTTTAGTCTAAAACTGTGGGAATTTAACTGCACTATGCAGTATAATTTAAATGCAAGAAGCAAAAATGTATATTGCTGTATGTGGGACAACTTAATCGCTGGAAGGGGAGTCAACCAGATGCACTCTTGGTTGCTGAAATGGATATTGTTTTCAAACATATCACTTACTGTTTAAGATTTAATTATTTGGAGCTATAATTTTCCATCTCTGTATGGTTATGTGCTACTTTTATTTCCTCCAAAATTTTCCCAATCTTAAAAGTATATTTTTATTGAGAGGACATACACATCTAAAGGTAGATTCGCATCATGCACGAATAGAAAGCAAATAAAAACCAGCCACAGTTTTATATTATGACAGCTTGGGATTAACAACAAAAAAATCTCTGTAAAGTGTTATCAATGAAAACGAATGATTTTAAGACCTTTAAAAGTATGTACACATCTAAACAGTCGGCTTATCTATCACGTAAGAAATCGATAAATCATTTACATATTAATTACAGTTTTTACAGTTTTTAATATCTAACGCCGTTCGATTTCAGGTGCGAGCAGATGCACCTGGTTATTTATTTTATCAAACAGATTATGTGAAGTGACTTTTATGAACTGGATCTCAAAAGACTCCAAGTGGAGAAATCCAAAACTAGGTGACATTAAATTACCTCTTATCTGTGAAGGGCTGAATTCACTACCCTCTACTAAATACCAACATTTTTAAAATTTATTAAAATGGGTTCCCAAGGAGTTCCATAGTTTATATAATAATTTACCACATTCTAATAATTTATCAAATAAAACTATTAATAACTATAACGATAAGTTCACTGTAAAATGTTTATATTTTTGTATAAGTTATGAAATAATAATTAGTCAACAACTCCTTTACTTTTGTTACTTTCACTTACAGATAATTTTGATTGTTGGAATACTAAATAGTATGTGAGTCAAAATATTGGAGATTATAGCTAGGTATTGATGAACATCGGTTAAACGAAAAAAAGCTAGAGGAATAGTTAGAAACACTTTTATTACTTCAGCATTAAATTACATTTGTGAATAAAGAAAATCAGGTAAAGTATATCAGGTAAAATGTATCAAGTCACTTTTTTAAAAAATTTGTAGGTTCAATGTTTTTTTCTGTTTAGTGTCAAAAATACAACCATTCCAGAAACATTTCATTGAATTACAAAATATTTTATATTACTACCTAGCAACACTAGTGCTTTGAAGATAGCTAATAACTTCAATTGTCATTTTCTTAATAATTCACTTTTGTAACTTAGTATAGTATAGCTGATATATATATATATATATATAATATATATATATATATATATATATATATATATATATATATATATAGCTGTAAAAAAAACAAAAATAGTGGAAAAACATGTAATTAGGTGTTTATGTTTTTATTGTCATGTTTTATTAATGAAAGTAATGTATTGAACCTGTCTTGATGGTATGCAACATGTTTTACATGCAGGTGTATTATGGTGTGTATATGTAAAAGTAAGTCTTTATTTCATTTTTGATGTTTTTTCAGTAAATAACAATAAATGTTGCTCAGTTTATCTATGTCAGACTTTTTATTTATACAAGACCTCTTGGATTGTATGAAACACATTTCCAAGAAAACACGTTTTGAATGGTTTTAGAAAGCTAGACCAAAAGTCAAAAGAGTGTTTGTATAACATCCCGGCAACTTTTTTGACTGCAGCCCTAATAAACTTTGTTGTTTGTATATATATTATATATATATATAAATATATATATATATATATATATATATATATATATATATATATATATATATATATATATATTATATATATATATATATATTATATATATTATATATATATATATATATATATATATATATATATATATATATATATATGCTTATTACCCGCCGTGATTCTTCTTAACCTTCTGTTTATTTCTTTTTTTATTCTTTTTGAAGAACTCTTTTTTTTAAGCTGAATTTTGAGCTTTTACAATCCGTCACTGGTTCATTGTGTTTTCTTTCAATAAGGATATAGTCTATTTCATTTCTCGTTTTACATTAAGCAGTGATTCAGATTATTTTATGTACATCTTTATAATCAGATTGTGTACTTGCTATCTTAAGGTTATGATCTATTGAAAGTTCTTTTACACTACTTCTTTTATTCAGACTTTTACCAGCTGTTATATTTATTTAAATGGATTATTTTCTTACTTTCGCATTCATATCTCCCACAATTATTTTTATGCCTTATTTTGGTACTTTTTCAGTTACCTCAACAACTTGTTCATAAAACTAATTTTTTATTTCCATGTATTTCTCTCGTGTAATAGCATAATCGTTAATTTTGCGTATTTTTGTATATTTCCCACGCCATGCTCAATAACACAGTCTTTCTGATATTGCTTGAAAATCAGTTATTACTTAATGGTTCTATCATAAGCCATAAAATATCATAAAACTCATCTCCAGGCAGCAGTTTGGCCCGCCGCTTTTACAAAGAGGACTTTTTCCAGTTTCACTATTTCACTTACCAGATGCTTGGTTTCTTGGTAGGCCATTATTTCGATTCTATATTTCTCACGTATTTCATATAAATTTTTGAACGCTCCTTCATCATAGGTCTCTTTTACGTTCCACGTTCTCACTTTCAATCTATTTTCGCTGTCATTGCGAATGGTAGCATGTCGCTACCTTTTTTTCTTTGTTGCTTACTATTTATTAATTTTTAAATGCTTGTGCAGTTTCTTCTTTTTTATTTCGTATAGCTATCCTTTGTTTTATCCCATACCCATTCCCCTTTCTTCTTTCGCTACTTTCCTAATTTGTTTCTGCATTTCTGTTTCTTTCATTGTTAGGTCATTGGTTTTCAAATTTCAATATGCTTTTCAATATTCTACGGATATTCAATATACAGTTCGATTATTGCCACAATAAAATTGGAATTATAATATTCACCTTTAAGATAAAATAACATTGTATACTTGTATACTGTATACTACTCCTAAATATAGTATTTACTATATATATATATATATAATATATATATAATATATATATATATATATATATATATATATATATATATATATATATATATATATATATATATATATATATACATATATTTATTATATATATATATTATATATAATATATATATATTATATATATATATATATTATATACATATAATATATATATAATATATTATATATATATATATATATATATATATATAATATATATATATAATATATATATGCAGTGTGTAAAACCAAATGGAATAAATTCATTATTTAGATTACTGTACATATTTATAAAATATCCCGAAACACGTCCAAATTTAAATTATAACTTGACATTCTTTAACGTGAAAATGCAACCCCTACCTTCAACCCCTTAGAATGACAGGTACAACCCCCAATTTTTAAAATAGGAAGTATAGGCTTGTAATATATCGTTTGAAAAGGTCTTCTCATTCTCCATTCAAAAATGTTGTCGCTTTCAAGTTTGTTAAGATTAATTAAGATAAAATAAATTAAAATCATGTGGTTACCAAAATTCGCTAAAATATACTCAAAACTCATTTCCCGTTTAGGTCTTGATAATGAGAAAGTGAACAGAAACCACAGCAATGTGGTTTTTAGATGGTAACCATTAAAAAACTGTTTTATTTAAGTTTTTAAAAATTGTTTTATTTAAGTTGTCAGTATTTTAATTTAAGTAAAAAGTTCGTTCAATTCAATTCTAAAAAATGGTTAGATTAACGGAAATGCATAAAATAACAGTTTTACAAATGGTTGGTTACGGAGATAACACCCAACAGGAAGTAACTCTCCTATTTCATGAGAAATTTTCTTAATTTACCGCCTATATCCCAAGGAACAATAAGTAAAATAGAGAAGCAGTTTCGCGAGTTTGGTCATGAAAGGCAGCTAAAAAAAGCAGCTGCCAATGCACTGAGTGATGAATTCAAATAAGATGAGTTGCTTGAGTTTCAGGAAAATCCACATACATCGAGTAGACAGGCATCCACTACATTCAATGCGAGCTATACATCGATAGTAAACATATCAAAAAAGAAAATAAATTGCATCCCTATAAGATGATACCTACTCAGGAGCTCATGAAAGACGATTTTGATAGAAGAACTTTTTTGTGAGCAAATGATGGACATGTTAGATAACAATATTATCCAATTAGAAGACGTTATGTTTTCTGATAAGTGTACTTTTTCACTTAACGGTCATGCCAATCGGCAAAATTGCCGCTACTGGGCCACGGAAAATGCACACTGGATGAGAGAAGAACACACTCAATACCCTCAAAAGGTTAATGTTCGCGCAGGGATTGTAGGAAACAATATCATTGGTTTCTTTTTCATTGAGGGCAACTTGAATGGCAACAATTATTTGGCACTACTTCAGCATGATGTCATTCCAACGTTGGCAAATTTATATCCTCACCCAGGAAACTCTCAAGTTTCAGCGAATACGATATGGTTTCAGCAGGATGGAGCACAACCACATTACCAACTTAATGTCCAGCAGTACCTCGATACAATATTTCCCCATCGGTGGATAGGAGGCGAGGATCGATTGAATGCCAGCGCGATCACCTGATCTTACATTATTAGATTTCTTTTTGTGGGGATATGTGAAGAGCCATGTGTACAAAACTAAACCTTCTGATTTAAATGACAAAAGAACAAATATCGCTTGCGATTAGGTCGATCACGCCTGTTATGTTAAATAATGTTAGAAGACAGTTTTATTTGAGATTAGGATGTTGCCAAGACGTTTGCGGTGAACATTTTGAACATCTACTTCATTAACATTCATAGTTCTTTTTCGTGTTCTACATTTTATTATGTTTTGCATTACATTTGAGTTTTTGATTGTATTGTAGCGAATTTCGGTAACCACATTATTTTAATTTATGTTATCTTAATTAATCTTAATAAACTTAAAAGCGACAACATTTTTGAATGGAGAATGAAATGACCTTTTAAACGATATATCACAAGCCTATACTTCTTATTTAAAAATTGGGGGTTGTACCTGTCATTCTAAGGGGGTTGAAGGTAGGGGTTGCATTTTCACGTTAAAGAATGTCAAGTTATAATTTAAATTTTTTATAAATATGTACAGTAACCTAAATAATGAATTTATTCCATTTGGTTTTTACACACTATATATTATATAGAATTTTATATTTTATTTTGTTGAATTATATATAATTTTAATCAGTACCACACGTCAATGATTTTTTAATAGTTTCTAACATATGTTAATTTTTTGCATGTGCACATAGTAAAAATTTAAAATATATGTAGACTAGCCTTGACTGGGTAGAGTACAAGTGCAGTAAGTACCATAATAATTATCTTGGATAAAAATAGCATAGAAAAGTTATTGTTAGATAACAAACATGGTCGAAATTTTTTTATTAGAGATACGTAATTACTTCTTAATGGTTTTATATTTTTTGTTTAAAGTGAGAAATAATTTTAAAAATTACAACTAGGTAAATTTTTTTAAAATAAACAATGTGCAACACATAATTCATATATTACATAATTCGTATGTACACAAAAGTAAGATTAACACTAAGATTTAAAAACGTATATTATATATCTTTCGCGTTTAGTTTAATTAAACTTATAGCTAAGACAAATATTATTATAAAACGGAATGTATTCCCTCTTCGAAAGAGATAAAACGATGACGTCTTCACGGAAGGAGCAGGTGTATAAATATAAAACTTCATTTTACTGAAATTAAATTGGAAAAAGAGAATTAGAATATCAAACGTACATAATTTTGGATTCGAATTTACGAAATAAAAATACTTGTTCATAAATTTTATTTTAAATTCTTCTATTGGTTTGTTGTCCCTCTTCTGTAGTAAGATCGTAGACAATAAGCACAGCACACCCTATAAAATAAATATTGTTCGTTAGACTTTTGTCTGGGCGACGCCCACCAAAGTGGCGTGGCAAGTAGCACGTAGCAAGTAGCACGCGTCTAGCATGTTTCTTAAAATGTAACCATGATAACAAATGATTAGAATGAATGACGTCACTGTCATTTTGGTGTACGCTGAATCATTCGTTTCATTGGTTACATTTTAAGAAACATGCTAGACGCGTGCTACTTGCCACTTGCTACGTGCCACGCCACTTTGGTGGGCGCTCTCACTTAAATGGATCAGACAAAAACACAATTAATTTGCTAGGAAAAATGTTCGTATAGCACAGATCTATGCTAAAATAGAAGGCATAGATTAAGTTAACACTGAAATGTTAATGATATAATATTAAGAGTCAAAGGTAATTCAATGCTAATAAAAAAAATCAAATTCTTCGTCTTTCATTAGGCTCTGTTGGAATAAATGTTGGTAGTACCTGAAGATTGAAATATATGGAAAATATAATTAACGGATGCCGTCGAGGAATAAAGGCAAATGTATTAATAAAAGTTGTAATTAAAAGCTTAAACATATTTGTAATAATTAGAGATCTTTTGAATTTCGTGCCTGTAGCAACGTTTATAGGTATCCGTCCACTTAAAATAATTTTACACATTTTATTTTCTAGAGTTGCAATAATACTTTTGATTTTGGTCATTTTATTTTAAGATTTTAATGCGTTTTATTTTATATTAATATATTTTAGAATATTTAAAATAATGTAGTCTAACACGGAGATCCACAGTATCCATTGTTCTTTTGACCGAGTCAGTCGTTAATTTCGTTAAAGGCCGAGCCGGTTCCTAATTACGTGTGTTTGGATTTAACTTTTTACAGATAAGACAATAATTAAAAAGTGTATACTGATAATTAATACAAAATAATATCGGTCTCCGATGGGGGACAAAAATAAACAAGGGACGTCTTTTATGACGATAAATACTGTCATGAATAACAGTGATTCCAATTTAAGTGGATGAATTAATAATAAATCTATTGAGGATAGTGATCTCCAGAAAACAGCGAAGCAGTTGGAACCGAAAACATTCAATCTCCTCTCAGGTAACTAAAATGTGCAAAATATTTGGGTATATATATATATATATATATATATATATATATATAATATATATACATATATATATATATATATACATATATATATATATATATATATATATAAATATATAATATATATATATTATTGTGATATTTAAAGTCTTGGTGCGCCAAGCTATTAACTAGCTAATTAATTTTTTTTTATTAATTAAAATTATTTAAATGATATGACTATGACTCTATCACAATTTTAATTCTTTTATCTCAGGGTTAAATTCGTGCTTCAATATCTATGCTATTACATGTGAAAGGTAAGGTCCAAAGAATACCGGAATAATAAAAAACACACATATGATCTAACACTATATATTGAAATAAAAATAATGAAATAATTCACACTCAAAAGTTTTCCATAAACAAAATCTCATATAATGATTCTCAAAATTTTGTTCTACGTACGTGAACAATCAACATTAATGGTACAAACAATATTAATTGAAATCTCAAAATCCCAAACTATTCTAACTCTCCTAATCAAAATATTTATATCCTTTCTAAATTAAGTGTAAAAATTGTGTTATCAATGAAAGAAAAACTGCAGAAAACAAAACTATCTCTCTCTGATGATGAGTGGTCCAAATCCTTGTTATTTGTAGACTATACTATTTTACTCGTGGCCGCTCCCTAAGTAATCAGCAATCTTACAATAAATTATTGCAAGTATCTCGTCCGAAATGATCTCCTTCAAATGCACGAATCGTTGAAATTATGCTACCTTCTTCTTCTCTCCATAAACTGAATCTCTCGTTGGCCTGAGTGAAAAATGACTCTTGGAATATCTTTTCTTTACGATAAACTTAATCTCTCGTTGGCCTGAACAGTGACTCTTGGAATAAAAGTAGAAAAATATGACTTACAATATTTTACTGGATCAGCTTCTGTCAGATACACTAACTACACGAAAACTCACAAACTTTCACTGC
Organism: Diabrotica balteata; assembly: GCA_918026665.1. NCBI lineage: Eukaryota > Metazoa > Arthropoda > Insecta > Coleoptera > Chrysomelidae > Diabrotica > Diabrotica balteata. The sequence goes on along the minus strand of OU898276.1, from coordinate 121,471,835 downwards.
TACTGCTTCCTATCTCTGGGAAACTACCCAAAAACAACGGCCGTTCGCCTTGCACCCTTGGAAACCAACTGACTATCTTTTTTCACTCCGAAATCTAGCTAAACTTTCATTCCTACATACCTCCCACCTTTTTTAATCTCCGCCAATCAAAACTCATCACAATTCCCCATTCTTTCATTCCGATAACAAACAAATTTTTACCTATAATTATAAAATTTCCTAAAACTTATTTACAAATAATATTTTTTCTATAATTCTTAAAAACTAACAAAAACCTCTTTCTAAAACCTCTTCTATTGTCTTTAATCGCTGCGTTAATGTATTTGGAAAAACCCGGTTCAATGGTCTTTGGGATTTCACTTAAAATTATGCGGGTCACTCAAGTATAGTATAACAAAGGAAATAATTTTATGCTTAGCTTACATTTTGTTTAATACAGGTAATCCAAAAATTTAAATATTTTCCTTCTTCGAAATGTTTGTTGGGTATTATCCTAATTATCTGAATTATTTTAATGTTTTTGAATTTTGAAATATTTTAAACAAACAATATTTTTTCTCGTTTTTACATATCATAACAAAATATATATATATATATATATATATATATATATATTATATAATATATATATATATAGAAAGTACCGACAATAACAATTTAGTTAGATTGCATCCAATGACTGTTGTCATATTCTTTTTAAAAAATTTAATCTTAGAAGCATTCTTGAAATTAAAAGTATAGGCCGAAACTGGATTAAAGTTTTATTAAAATCACATCTAGAGGCAAATAATTTAGTAAAACATTCACTACTGAAATAAGAAAATTTAAGAGCATTTATACCGAACCATTTACTAGAAATTAAAGGGTTAATAAGATACGTGGATACTCGTTATGATATCAACTATCTCACGGAAAATATCGAATCCAACTCACGCGTTACAAACATATATAGGTTAAATAGGAAAGTCCAAAAAGAAGACAAAACAGTCGAATTTGTACCTAAAAAATCTATTGTCGTTACTTTTTAGGGGAATATTTTACCAAATAGAGTAGCTTTTAATCGAGTTTTTTTTTTTCGGTTGAACAATTTGTAGGAAGAGTAACCCAGTGTTATATGGGCACGTATCTAAACAGTGTAACAGTACTCAAGAAAGGTGTATAAATTGCGGTGAAATTTTTTTTAACATCCAATGTTTATTGCAATCTGTCTTATTACAAACAATAAGCAATATGTATAATGTATGTACAATAACATAGTGGGACGCCGCCCAGTGGCAAGCACCCAGGTAAGACATAATATAAATATAATATATGATATAACAATTAATTTAAACTTCAACTTAACAAACAAAGTTTAATACAGATAAATATCACTGACACACATAAGTATTACAAGACTGAAATATGGAAAAAAGGAAAAAAAAATCAAGAAAAGATTTAGAAAATACCAGAATAAAAACTTGTTATTTCACCGCACTATGACACTATAATCTGTTTTTCCATGTTTACTGGAGGTCCAAAGGGTCTCGTCTTTTTAATCTTCTTTCGTGTGAATTGTTGAGCAAATTCGTGGCCAGCGGATTTGGATGGCAGGATAGTCTGGTCTTGTATACAGCGTTTACGGCAGATATTGCATCGCTAACTGTTGGTAACTGTAAATCGTGGTGTAATCTGTAGTTCGTAATGTACCAAGGGGCATTGCAGATCTGGCGCAGTACTTTAGATTGGAATTGTTGAAGTTTTTGTATGTTGAAATAACCCAATTAAGTTTGCAATTCAAATGAATTCCTAAATATTTAACGACAGTATTAACTGGTAGTAGAGTGTTGTTTATAGAAACTGGTGGCGCGACATCTTTTTTAAAGTAAACGTTATTTGTGTTGATTTTAAACTGTTAACTTGGACTCGCCACAACTTAAGTCAGCTCTCTAGTTTAAGTAGGAGGTTTTGTAATACCTGGGATGCTTCAGTTGCTGTAGAATTTGAAGCCATGATAACTGTGCCATCAGCAAATGTAGCGATTGTTGTATTGGTCGTCGTTGGGAGATCTGATGTGTATATTAAGTAGAGGGTGGGTCCTAGTATGCTTCCTTGTGGAACTCTGGAACAAATTGGAAACAGGTTAGTGATTTGCCCACCTCTTTTGACTTAAAAGAATCGATCTGTCAGGTAGGATCTTACAAGTGAGCTTATGGCATGAGGAAATATGGATTTAACTTTAGAAATAAGACCTACATGCCAAACTTTGTCGAATGCTTGAGAGACATCTAGAAATGCAGCAGTACAGTAAATTTTTTTTCGAGCGAATTTCTGATAGTCTTTACCACCCAATTTGCTCGATAGTATTATGTTGTTTCCTAAACCCAAATTGATAATTCGATAAAACATTACTGTCATATAAAATAATCTCTGGTCTTCCCAGAAAAAGCCTTTCAAATACTTTGGATATAATAGACAACAAGCTAATTGGGCGATATGAAGATACTTCCGTGTGATCTTTATTAGGTTTTGGAATAAGAATAATTTGAGCAACTTTCCATTGGAGTAAAAAATAACCTGTTTTTAATATTGAATTAAATATGTAAGTAATTAAACTTACGCCTACGTTGGGTAGATTTTTTAGTACTAAACTGGATATTAAGTCATATCCAGGTGACTTTTTATTTTTCAGATTATTAATTATTTCTTGAATCTCCGATTTCCTAATAGATTTAAAGCCATTTGATATGGTGCATTTACGACTTAATGAATACCCCGCTCTTCTTCAACTGTGAAATTAAGCGGTGAAATTAAAGATGATAAACACAATTGTGATAAAAATTTGATTTTTTGTATACACTGTAAAAGCAGAGATCACGTATCTATCTCAAAAAAGTGTCCCTCTTAGGGCAATCAAAAAAAAATTAAAAATATAATGATAGAGCAAAAAACCTCATTTAAAGAAGCCAAAGAAATAACCGAAAGTTCCTTATCCAGTTTAATAAGTCACAACTCCTTTTCACCGCTAACAAATTATGACAAACATTTTTCAGAACTTCCTAACAGCGAACGTATATCGTTATCTTAGCCAAATTGTAATCAAATCTCTACAAATTTCAATGGCAATCAAAATAATTCCTGTTCCCAACATTCTCATGCGAGTGCTAGACTTCCAACCAAAAAGAAGAGAAAATCAAAGTCTCCCACTATCCAATCACCTGTTAAAAAACCGTTATTTCCAGTTACCTTTGGACCTTCACAACCTTTGACAATAAATTCAAATAATCCAAACTACTCTAGTTTGGAAATAAAAAAAGTCGTATAACTAGCAATTTATCGATTTTTATAATGAACTTTATTAATAAAATAATTTCAAGTAACAACATACAACCTATTGATATTAACGTAATTACAAGTAGTATAGAACAGGTATTGGAGGATACTTTGAAAAACCAATAAAATTTGATCCAAAAACTAGCAATTTAAATACATTGCAATGAAATGCACGTTCTGCTATAGCCAACGAAAATACTCTGGTACAATTTTATTTTGACAAAAATATCGACATTGCGCGTATAAGCGAAACTTGGTTTAAAAAAATCAACAATATACTTTTGGTGGTTACAATAGAATCCGCAATGACAGAAACAATGGTTATGCTGGTGTGGCAATTTTAGTACACAAATCTCTTTAATTTGTGGAACATGTGTGCTATATAAGTTAAATATGGAACTTTGTCGTTAAATTTTGTATCTATTTATAAACCTCCAAAAATACAAACAATATATAAAGATTGGATAAAAATTTGTCAAATCAACAGTTTGATGGGTATTTAATTATAGGTGGTAATTTTAATGCACACCACGCTATATGGGGCTATCATAATAATGATACCACAGGATCACAACTAATAAATCTCGCAGATTATTTAAATTTAACTGTTTTAAACAATAGAGAACCTACGATTTTAAGACGTCCTGATCAACGGGATTCAGCTATTGATGTAACCTTTTGTTCACCTGAACTAGTTAACAAAACATCTTGGAATGTCATCTCTGATACCCTAGGATCAAATCACTATGTCATTTCTATAAAATTAATTTTTCAATTAATAAAAATGAAATATCTCCTAAAAATAATTCGAATATTAAAAATGCCAATTGGGCGTTATATACCTCGACGATTCAGATTTTGCACGATACGAACAACAGTCACTCGGATAATCTAACTGAACTGTATTTTTTCTTCATTAATAATATAAATACGGCCGCAGTAGCAGCTATACTCCAATATAAACGTTATAAATGTAAAGGGCACCCAGCTCCTTGGTGGAATATTGATTGTGACAATATTATCAAACAAAAAAAAATTGGCTTTAATAAATTACAAAAAAACCACCAATTTTAAAAATTACGTTCAATACCAGGAGATCTCGGCTAGAACCAAAAAATCATTAAAAAATATAGCAAAAAAGCATTGGATTGAATGGGTCTCTTCCCTGAATAAAAATACACAGCTACAACTCTTTAAAATCAAGCTAGAAAAATTTACAGAAAACCAATATCAAAAATAAAATCTTTCGATCAAAAATATATGGATGATTTTCTTATTGAAGTTGCACCAGCAACTGCGAACCCTCAAAAATCTAGCTACATAGATTCAACCCCATCTAAAAAATATTATTTTCTACTAAAACCTGTCACTTGCAATGAACTAATTTTCGCCATAAATGATCGTAAAGATAATTGTCCAGGATACTCCCAGAAGTAGCAAAATATTGTCTTTTCGATTCTAAAGCCTTCAAAAGGTCCAAATTCAGCAGAATCTTATCGACCCATTTCTCTCTTTTCTTGTGTATTTAAAACTTTAAAACGGATGTTAAAACATAGACTAGAGTGGTGGGTTCATACCAAAAAATTACTACCAAATAATCAGTTTGGATACAAACGAGGATGTGTAACTTTAGATGCTCTAGCTACAGTTGTAACGGACATACAGACTAACTTTTCTAGAAATAACTATTTGCCTACTTTGATTGAACTGCCGGTTTCTCTTAATCTTCTTGCCTTTCTTGTAAATACTTCTTTGCCATAATGTCTCCTGTCAGGATATCTTACAAAATATATACGTGAGGCAATAGCGGTATTTTAATGACATTCGAAATAAACTCCAATCATATCATACAATTCTGCAATTGATATACTCATCACGAATTATTGGTACTAATAATTGATAATATTACCAATATTAATATCGAACAAAAAAAGTGAAATCTTCAATTCGAATTATAATAGCACTTCTGAACAATGTCTTGACTGCTGTCAATAAATAAACAATATCAACTCCCCGTCAAATTCATTGTCGTAGCCTACTTAGTTTCGAAAAGACTATTTTTAATCATATGAAATAACAATGGTCAGAATAGGTATCAACATTAGGATTCTTATACTATATAAAAATTTGAAAGTACCTTGACTTATTTTTAATTTAATTTATAATACAGGGTGAGTCAATACTATACTTACTTATGTATAGGCGTTTTTATTCATATCTTGAGTTCGACAAAAGCTATTGACATGCGGTTTACGCCATTTTGTTACAAATTTAATCCAGTTTTATAATAATTTACAATAAATAGGTGTTTCCATTAAAAATTTTGTAGAAAAACAAATTTTAATGTTTTCTATTCGAATGTACCCTCTACCTATGACAATTAAAAATAAATGCAATTGTTTGCAGTAGATGTAAATTAATTTATCCACACTCTTTCTAATAACACTAATTTCGTTAAAATCGGTTGATACAAACCAAAATTAAAGGTATTTATCCACATATACTTTGCCACTCTCCGCCAACCTTTATTTGAAAAAATAAAAAAAGTACTTGAACAACTTTGTGCAGAATTTAGGCCTCTTTCTAGTTTACTTATTTAACACTTGGTATAATTGGGAATATTTCCAAAAAAAACTGGTTTTTAAAGTTTTCTTCACAGGTTACGCCCCCTAGCGGTTAACTCAGAAACTTGAAAGTTAGTTCCAGCGATTTCTCTTGGCCACTTTTACTAAGGAATTTTTGATCCTAAAGTTGTATATAGCCGAGAGATCGGCTTATTGGACCACCCGGTACACGTATGTATGCACTTATGTGTATATGCATACACTTTTTTTTCTTTAGTATTAATTATATAGTGTTAGAAACTGTAATCAGAAAATGCAGCTTGAAGGTAGAAGAAACTATCATGAAAAATGAGCACCAGTGCTTGGCATTTGCTGACGATCTAACGATCCTAGCAAAAACCGAGAAAGAATTAAGAAGAGTTGTGAAGAAAATCATCGAAGAAGCACAGAAATTCGGATTGGAACTAAATGAAGACAAAACCAAATATATGATCATGGGAGAGACAGAAGGGAAAAAAGAAGACTTTAGTGTGAGGTCTGTAAGTAGTAAAAGCTATAGTTTTAAAAGGGTGGACAAATTTGAATAGCTGGGTGTAGTTTTCGATGAAAATGGAAAAGAGAAATGGGAGCTCGAAGCTAGAATAGCAAAAGAGAATACAAAATTAGGTAGTTTAAGAGCCTGAAATCAAAATACGTTTTTAGACAAGGTAAACTTTGAATATATAAAACAGTAATTCGACCCACAGTAACATATGCCCGTGAGACATGGACATTAAATAAGAAGGAAGAGGATACTCTGGAAAGACGGGAAAGGAAAATATTGAGACGCATATTCGGAGGACCGAAGACAGAAGATGGTTGGGAGAGAAGAACCAACAATGAATTAATGGCTTTATACAAAGAACCTACCATTACCAAGTTCGTCAAGGCACAAACAATCAGATGGTTGGACATGTGGAAAGAATGGCAGCAAACAGAATGCCTAAACTAGTAATAACCAGAAAATTAATTGGCCCCAAAAGAAAAGGTAAACCCAGAACGGGGTGGATTAGTAAAGTGGAGGAAGACCTTAAACACGTGAAGGTGAGGGGCTGGAAGAGAAAAGCTCAAAATAGAAGCGAATGGAGAAATATTGTATACCAGGTCCTTCAGAGTAGTTAAGAAAGTTGTAAAGTTTTTTTTATACATATTTAAGTTAAACTTTTCTTTAAAATAATTGTAATTAGTTAATATTAGAATTAGGTTGTAAAAAAATGCCCTAGGCCTTAACGGCATGTTGTGAGTAAAAAAAAAATAAATAAAATAAAATTAATTATATTAGAATATTGATATTAGTAATTTTTCTTTTATTATTTCTCAATACGTAATTGGCTAAATAGCTAAAAAGTGCTAAAGCCACAAAAAAAACTCGGAAATCCAAATACGTGCTAGATACGGTTAACTCGAACGTGGAAAATGAATTTTTCAATCTGACATTGATAGTGAAAAACAATGCTCTCTGATTAGGTTTTCAACTATCATTACCTAATATATTTCGTCTTACAGTATTTTTTTTTGTGTAAAAGGTTTTCTTTTAGTTTATGTCATTTAAATTCTCGTCGTTTATTTATCAGTTTGACTGTAGAACCTCTAAAGTTTTTAATAAATCAGAGAAAAATTAGATTGACTAATACAAGAACTGATTAATGATACATTATCTTTTGCCCTGTTGTTGGGAGCTGCTTAAGCCCTTAACAGATTGTTGTATGAATATCTTATTTCAATAAGGATGGAAGAAAAAATAAAACAATTAATACTAAAAGGAAAATAGAGGATAAGAGAGATCTAGGACATAAAAATTGACGTGTATAGTAACATTCGCCATATTACTAGAACTCATATTTATAAAATGATTCGCACTGTTTGTAAAAATGTAAAAATCTAATTCTGACTTTCTAACCTTACACGGCCTCACATAACATTTCATTGAATATTTTAATGGTCATGTTTGTATTTCCAAAGCATAATAATTGTATACAGATTTTTCAGAATAAATAAGGAAAATACCCATTAAGAAGTCACAAATGCACACTTAGACAAATGATATTTTACATAATATCATAAAAACAGTATAATTAAAACGTATGTTAACCAAAAAGAGGAAGCAGTAATCGACGAGATCACTGCTGTAAATCCTGTCAAATATCTAGCGTTACATTTAGATAAAACATTGTGTCAGAAAGACTATGTCAACTCTTAACTGGTGACGTGATATAATCTTGATACAAACGGTAACGTGGGGTTTAACCATCGAGCAAAAAGACAATAGAGGGAATGTAAAGGTAGTGGGGGCAAACATATTGTTAGACAGGAAGTGCGATCTTTAGAGGCCACATTAAACAAGGAAAGAGAGTCTGTATCCTTGTTTGACATCAAATTTAGTTGGGTTATGTTATTGTTTGTCCCAAATGTCACATGAAATCTTATTTATATTGAAGTTTTTTAACAATTGTGTCTTTTAGACTCTTATCATTAATAATTAATTAAAACTTTCTCGTCTAAGACACATTCTGAAAAATATTATATAGCTACTGTTGGTAGCTATATAATATATAATAAGTGTCGGAAAATTTAAATTTCGCGCATTCGCATTTCCGGATATGTCCGCCATCAGAGGCCACTTTTTTGGTCTCCTTTTCATAAGGATTAGATTCCCTCTTTTGTCTTATTGCTCGATGGGTTTAAACCCATCGAGCAATAAGACAAAAGAGGGTTAAACCCATCGAGCAATAAGACAAAAGAGGGAATCTAATCGTTATGAAAAGGAGACCAAAAAAGTGACCTCTGATGGCGGACATATCCGGAAACGCAAATGCGCCACATTTAAATTTCATGACACTTGACAATAATCATACAGTGGTGTAGGGGTTCTAATTTATCTATTTATTTATTTTATATTACATGATATTTTATATCATATATTTATCTATTTATTTATTAAAATTATTTATTAAAATACTTTTTTTAACACTAGAACACAATAAAGTTTTAATTAATTAATAACGATAATAGTCTAAAATGTTAAACAATTGTTAATAAACTTCAATAGAAAATATAAATAAGCTTTCATGTGACAGTTTTGACAAACAATAACATCAACAATAACATAACCCAACTAAATTTGATTTCTTAAACAAGAAACTTTCCTTGTTTAAAGTGGCCTCTCAAAATAGCACTTCCTGTCTATCAATATGTTTGCCCCCACTACCTTTACATTCCCTCTTTTGTCTTATTGCTCGATGGTTTAACCGTACCATAACCTTTTAGTCATAAAAAACCAATGAAAACATTTAAGAGTATTTTCAGTTATAGGTGAAAACAATAAATTTGCACTTAGTAGATTATTTACAAAAAATTAGACAAATAAACAAACATTTTTTTTTCATTCAATTTTATTAACATTCAATTAGAAATTAGATATGTACGCCCAAGACATACCATTAACATATAAAATATAACGTTTAACAAAAAAGTTCACATTTACTAAATCGTACAATCCTTACACACTTTTTTATATTCTAAACAAATATATATATATATATATATATATATAATATATATATATATATTTATATAGTGCTGAGTGCTTTACCACCCGGCTTTTTAACGTAAGAGATATAAAACACAGTTACCTTGTGAAATAAAAAGAGATGAAACTCATAGTGGGAAATAATCGATAGAAACTAATTTACATTACATTGCATTTACCACCATCGATAGTCTCAGACCTTAAAGGTCGATTCAGACACATCAGTCACGTCACGTCACAGTAATTGCGCCGAACCGAACAAGCCGTCATACAAAATGTTGCCGGAATTCACACTCATTAGTTGACAAACAGTTTCCCAGCTATAAGATAGTTGTTGATAGTTCTGTGAGACTAGGACGGGACTGATGTGATTGAATCGACCTTTAGACGTTAGACATGGCTATTTGACTTCAGTCATAATTATACGGATAACCTCAAAAATATTTTATTTTAATAAATTCTGATGTTAGATAATATAAATTAAGATATATTATAGTAAAAAACATTCATTAGTAGCGATTTTAAATTATAAATCTTTAAGTTTATTTAATAATAACTCAACTGAAATATTTGACCAAAATAAAGTTAGGTATATAATAGGTCCGAAAACAATTAATGTATGTGGAGTTGATGTAGTAGTTAGGGACGTTGTCTATTGACAAGAAAATTGGGTTTCAATTTACACCAAGGATGAAATTTTTGTTTTATCAATCAAAAAATTATAGAAAATATGATACATATTAGGTAACAAATTTTCGAAAAACTCATTATTTACACTTTATTTTTATTGCAATGTTATAAAACGGAAATACAAAATATTTCAAATTTAATTCATACAGTCTTCAGTTGTAAATGCAAAATAATCCGGTGAAGACTGTTTATATCAAATCCATAACTAAATTCTCAATGTTAATATCAATTCCTCTGTACAGATAATGATTTTTAAAAGAATTGACAATTGTAAATACGTTTATTTACAATATTTTTTTTTGTAGAATTTTTACTTATTTAAACATTCTTTAAACTTAAATTTAAATTAAATTCCTGAATTCTTTAAACAATAATTTTTACTTTATTTTCGAAAGTAACTAGTTACGACTGACATAAATGTTCAAAATCAAAAGTGTTGAATTGTTGAATTCTTACCACTAATCAACGATGGATTGATAATTATTCCGTGACAAGAGCAGATAACTAACGACCACAGTTAGAGGCCTGTGTTCGTAGTAGTTCTCTGACAAGAGTATGAAACTCCCAAAATTGTAGTTCAAATTATTTTTGGTTAATAATTTAAAACTTTAGATTAAATTTAAATAAATATTTAGATAAAATTAATTTAGATTAAATAATCACTATTAATTAAATTATTTACATTATTCACATTTTTGCTTTATTGTGGTCAGTTTTTACTTTATGCGACATTAAAAAATGGAGATACGTCACACATACGACGTCAAACATAATAATTATGACCGAGGTGATTTAGCTCGAAGCTAACGTCTAAAGGTGTGAGACTGTCTATATTGGTAATATAATGTAATGTAAATTATAGGTTTCTATCGATTATTTCCCACCTCTACGAGTTTCATCTCTTTTTATTTCACAAGGTAACTGTGTTTTCTATCTCTCACGTTAAAAAGCCGGGTGGTAAGACACTCAGCACTGTATATATTATTCTTAGTCTTAGGACATTTTCCACATCGTTATGTTTTATTATTTGCAACAGAAATCGTGTCACTACTATAATTAGTTCTTTTAAAATTGAACTAATTATTGATCTCAACTCGCTCGGCAAATGATAGTTCGTTAATCGTCAAATATGAATTTACGACAGATATTTAGCAACTGATAAAAAATAGCCATATGCCATCTTCTTGTCACTTAAATCATCAGTGAAAATACATCGCCACACATCTGTTGGATTTTAATGAGCCAACAATTTTATAGGGCCTCTAAGACCAGGTAAGTACCTTACCAAATCAATTTCTTCAGTTTTGCTGCTCGTTTTCTGCACAGACTTTATCGACCATTTGTAGCGATTTCTCCCATAAAACGCTTCTACATTATTACAAAATCCAACTCTTGCTCACTATGTTCGCCGTTAGTGTCTTTTTGTTCTTTTTCAATAACAGACTCTTGGTTTAAATTCTGAAACATTGTGTTCACTATCTGTTGTATCTTCATTAACTTTTATATATTAATTATTTTCAACTCTGTCGTCTTCTGAACAGGGTCCAGTTCATCATACCATTGTATTACAGTATCTTCGTGTTTTTCATTCCAAAATTTAATTATTTTATTTGTACTATTTAATTCTCTGCAAAACAAATTATGAAAATATTTCATTCATGGTGACTATTTAATGATGAAAGAGAAGAACTGTTATTAGGAACCACAGAGGTCCCACCAATATTACGAGAAGAAGTCATCTATGTCATTAAAAACACAAAGGAGTGCTAGGAAAAAGCAACGGAATAAGAGATCTTTGTGGCAATACCCAAAAAAGGCAAGTGCATCATTCTGCTCAGACCACAGAACAATAGCTTTAATGGGTTTTAAAATTCTTAAATATGAAACAAGTGGCACACAATTTGGCTTAAGAAATGGTATGTTTCGAAGAGATGCTTTTTCCGGCTTGAATGTGCTTTACCAGAGATGTATGGACATAAATAAGGACATTTACCTATGTTTTGTAGATTTTAAAAAGGCATTTGATAGGTTCGACATAAAAAGCTTGTAGATATATTGAAAAGCAAAAATATTGACAGTCATGATATAAAAATTATTTCTGATCTATATTGGAATAAATCCGCCAAGGTAAGAGTTGACAATCAGAACACCCGAGATATCAAAATAAAGAGAAGAGTCCGTTACGGTTGCGTGCTCTCACCACTACTCCTCAATCTCTACAGTGAAGCGGCATTAAAAAAACGCAAAAAGATGGCGGATATTAACAATAATTTACAGAACGTGACTTATGACTAAATTAGCAGATGCAAACTTCCAATTAATTATAGAAGATACTGTAATTGAGAGTGTGGATACCGAAAAATACTAAGGAACATAAATAACATCAATTTTAGCCCAAACTAAATAAATAATTTCGTACCTCTCTGAGGTACTGAGTGGCACCACGTCACCAAATAAGGGTTAAAAATAAATGAACTCTTTTCTTTTTCTTCTTAGCCTTCTGTCGTCCATGTTTGGACATAGGCCTCTCCCAACTCCTTCCATCGGTCTCTATCCTGAGCAACATATTTCCAATTTGTTCCGGCTATTCTTTTAATGTCATCAGCCCATCTCATCTGTGGTCTTCCTTTTGGTCGTTTACTTTCGTAATGAACTAGGAAGAACATTAAACTCTCTGATAGTGTATTAGTAATCTTTAGGTAGATAATTTAGAGATTTTTCCAATCATCAAAATTAAAATAATGAGACGCTTCGTTAATACTCCATGATAGGCAAAATACTTCTTAACATAGAGACAGAAGAAATATCAATAGTTAAGACTCAAGGTAATAAAATATTACTTTTACTTACTTTAATTACAGAAACAATACCTGATATGATGCATTAGTAATATAAAATTGTAAATTTTATTCTCATTTTTATTAAAATTAAAAATACCATTGCTTTAGTAAATAAAGCGGAATGTCGATGTTCAAATGAAATTTAAAACTTTCTTTCGACTCGTGTTTCATAAAATTATTTAAAACAATTATTGATTAATCCAGATGCTAGTATGGACGATTTTGGTGGCTGTAATTTTGTGTATTTAATGATAATTAAACAACATTTATTGAGATAAAATATCACCCTTTTTTTGTTTCATGTTATCTTCAAAAACAAATTTCATGCATCCGTTTACTAGGTAATATAAACAGTAATAATTCTGATGACCGTTGGGGTGTACATAGCGTGGAGTATTCGCTAACATAGTCCTTTAATAAATTGTTTGGTTAATGTCTGTCCTGGGGTTACATTTGTGTATTCTGTAAAGTGTTTACATTTGTCTCAACTGTTTATATGTCATCAAGAGTGCTACTTATAGCTAGTTACGCACTAAACTAATTAATTCTTTTCATTATTTACGTTGTTTATCCATTTGTCTAAAGTTATCAACAAGGATAATAGTCCAGGCAGAATCTGTCGAAAATCAGACCATAATGGACATTTTTTATATAAGTCTATTTTTTTGCTAGAATCACTTGATCTGAAACCTAAAAAAAAATCTGTCGGTCAAAATCGTCGTCTAACAATTCTTGAAACAAATAGGTCTTGTAGGGATGATACATTCAATTTTCAATATCTTCTTCAAAGAAGGTCTAGTTATACGTGGCTTAGTGCCAAATTTGTTCTGGAAGTTTGAGGTGATTATTTTAAATCAATAATATTTTGTCTAATAAGTTCGTCCTTTCAGTTTGGAAAAGTTTTAACTATCCCAGTTTCATTAAAACATTGCAATGTTTTAGTAACCGTTAAACATGATACGGGACTTCTTTCAGGATAAAAATCATTAAAAATAATATACACTTCTTTATGAGTTCTATAGCGATCACTGTAACCAATCATCATTATTATTTCAATAAGATCTTCTTCAATTGAATAAACCGATTTTAATGTACAACTTGTTTCTGTAAATTATATTTTCAATATATTTTTATTTTTTTTTGAATAATTATAAATAAAAAAGGCCTGCTACAAATTTTTTTAAAGCCGATCGTTCTATAGTTAAATTTAAAACTGAAAATAACGTAAAATTACAATTTTTAAGGTTTAAAACCGCAAGTAAACAATATAATTTTTGAAACCATCAAGTGCCCAAAATTCAAGTTCAAGTCTTCTTCTAACAGCTCATTTTATTCAAAATGATCAAAAAAATAAAAAATAAAAACCGGGCCGAAAAACTTTTCGTCTAGGCAACCTCCAAAACCCAATTTTGGGGTATCTCATGAAAGTGATTTTGCAAAATAATCTCAAAATCTCATGGGAGTATTTTTCCGAATGAACTTGAGTTTTTCCGCTTGTTTATTTGCCTACAGTTACCTACTAGATAATACTCGTTTATTTCCTACTACATTGCGTGTTTGTCTTTTAATACAAAAAACATCAACTTGAGTTTATGTGTTATTCTCATTTGAATAGTAGATAAGTAGTAGTAGACAAGGCGAAAAGTTCGAGTTCGTTCGGAAAAATATTCTCATGAGATTTTTTTGCCTAATCACTTTTATAAGATACCTTAAATAAGATTCAAGAGGCACCCAGGCAAAAAGGTGGTCAAATTTTTTAAACCATTTTGTTTAAACAAATTCTAACAATCAATTTTATTGGCCCAGATAAATTTTTTATTTTTTTTTGGATCATTCTCAACGAAATAGGTCTGTTGTAGTTTTTTTCAAAAACTTAATGGTTTTTGAGTTTAAAATATTTTAAAACAGAGAAAATTACAATAGTAAAACACAAGTAAAAACAATATTTTTGAATTCACCAAGGATCTATATTTAAGTTTAAACCTTGTTTTATCATTTCCCGATATATATTTTAGACCTGTTTCATATTTATGAAAACCTTGTTTTTTTTTTAATTTTTAATTAAAAACAATGATTTAATAGTTATTTATGTATAAAGGGTGTTATTAGGATGATTAGGCACGGAGAGCAACACAATCCAGGCAGAGGGTTTCTTGCCCGAGGTAGATATTGCTCGATGAGCAAAATCATCCGGTGACACCAGTGGTACATATAAAATATGCATATATATTTTTTAGGTGCAGTAAAATAAAAAGTAAAATGTGTCACGTTTAGTTTTGATATCATGTGAAGTGAAAAATAAAATCGTGTAAGTACTACTGGTGTTACCGGATGATTACGTCAATCTAGCAACATCCATCCCTTGGGCTAGTGACCCTCTGACTGGATTATATTGCTTGCCAACTGTAATCATCTTAATAACACCATTGATGCATAAACAACTATTAAACCATTAGTGGTTTGGTGCATATATTATATTTTGGTGCATAAATAACTATTAAAATGAGAACTTAATCTAGCAAACATTTATGCACTAGATCTTATTTCTCTCTCTCTCTCTCTCTCTCTCTCTCTCTCTCTCTCTCTCTCTCTCTCTGTTATACCTACACGTCGCAGCCCAAATATTCGTAATGTCATAAGCTCTTTATTAACGATTACACAACAATATTTTAAAATGAAATAGGCCCAAAATATGTATCGGGAAATGTTATCACAAGGTTTAAACTTGAATTTAGGTTCATGGTGAATTAAAAAATAATATTTTTACTCAAGTTTTTAATCCTTGAAAATCGTAATTTTGCATTTTTCTGTTTTAAATTATTTATAACTCGCAAACAAACAAGTTTACAAAAACACTACAAGAGACATATTTTGTTTACACATTGATCCAAAAAAATCAAAAAATGTACGGGTCGAAAAAATTGATTGTTACAATTTGTTTAAAAAAAAAATAAAAATTGTTTAAACAATTTTGAACAAATTTTTGCCTGGGCGACCTCTTGAATCTAATTTTAAATCTCATGAGAGTAATGATGAAAACAAATCTCATGAGAATATTTTTTTGAACGAACCTAAGCTTTTCGACTTCGGTCTAGAGTAGGATTACACAAAGTGTGGATGTAAACTGCGAGCATTTTGAATATTTAATTGTATTTTTAAAGTATTAATAAATAATATTACGTATCTTTTAACTCTAAACTCTAAGTCTAAAGTGATTTGGTTCTAGTTTTAACACATTTTTTACTAAACTTGGTAATTATGAATTATGAATATTTTTTTAAAATCTTTATAAATATACACGGTTTCCATTTAACTTATAAACGAAGCTTATTTCCAGTGGAATTGAAAGTAGAGTAATAATAAAAAATATGGCATCAGATGCCTTATGTGTTATATAAGAAGAACTCATATTGATCGACGACTCCCCAAACCTACCTCTAAGATTTTTCTGACTCCTGTAGCATGAGCGAAATCTCTTTGAAAGGCTAGTACAGACGTAGAAGAATTTCTGTTAATGGAAATTCTGATATATCTATTATGTTGCTTATTGGTAACTCGGGGTCTACTAAGCGAGCTCAATTTTCTATCAAATTTGTCGTCACAACATTCAACTATACACTTTGGAAAAACCATAGAAAGGAGTTCTTGTTTTGTCCTGCACACGTATCAGAATATAAAATGATCTCTTTTATTTCAGGTGAAATATGTGAAATCTGCTTGTATAAGCATGACGCAATCTGATTTGCACCCCGTCAGCTACGCCCTTATGCCACATAAAACACATTGCTTGATTATCATTAAAACTTTGTAATGTTAAATTAAAAAAGTCTGTAATGTTAAAATTAAATAAAATAAAAAAAAAAAATAAAAAAAACTTTGTAATGTTAAAATTAAAGTCCACAACTGCCTTTTATATAATGCTATTGAAGTCTGAAGATCAGGTGTGGGGAGACACTGTTGCAAATCAAACGTATAAATGACTTTTGATTCATTTTCTAAGATTTTATCTATACTCTTAGCCTCATAAGCGTTTGATGCTTCTTGTTGGTGATTATCAAAAAGATTTTGAATTTCTTGCATTTTTTGTGCAACTTTAGTTGTTTTCAGGAGCATATGATATTTATCGCATGTAGCGCAGATATCCTTTTTAGGCTGTTTGATTTTTATTTCCATGGAATGGAATACTTCTTGATATTTTAATTTCGATACTGGGGTTTTCTCGTGAGGTAGCCATTTTTTTGTATTCTTCATACATTCTTGTTAAGGTATAATAATGAGGAAGATATATCTTTGATGAGTCACGACGACAATAGTGACTCCCATAGGTTGGGATTGATAAAATGTGAACTCTTACTAATTAAATATCTTGTTCGGGAGTTTTGTTAGATGGTGAGGCAAGACCTCGCAAATCATCATGTGGCATTGCAGAAGCTGAAGAAATCTTGTTTTTTGTCACATCGGTTAGAAACCGTTTTGTTTCGTTAAAAGTTTTTAGGAAACAATTTGACAAACGTTAACTAGTAGTTAACCATTTAGCGGTAAAAAATACTTGTGTGATAGAAACCTATTTTTATGTTTTTTGTTTTCTAATTTACGTTTTGTGGTTTTCTGTCCTTCTGTTGTTATAAGCCTAGCTATAAAAGACACGCGTTTGTTAAGGCTCGCTAAAGACCAATATTTTTTGAAAATTTTCTGTCGTTTTTCTTCAGTTATCATGTTTTTGCATTTTAAGCGACAACTTAATAATGTCCGTGCTTTTATAACCTTCCCACCTTTCGTGGTGTACGATAACCCAAGGTTTCTGTTCTGCTTTCGTTCGTCACGAATTTTCGTCCAGGTTTATTTTTTAAGATTTCTCTTCCTGACTCATGTGCAATAAGTGCGGTTGTATCTTTTTGCAGCTTTTTCTTTGGGATGCCATTATCGGAGTCGGTATCACTTTTTTGTATATAATCTGGGTCCGCGTCACTATCATCAAACGCCTCCTCATTACCTGGATATTTCAGATAACCTTTGTCGTCGTCATCAATCCCACATACTTGATCAATAACTTCTTTCAAAGTCTATCGAACATTCGGTTCACAGAAGGACAGTGAAGGTGCAGGACTTGATCTATTATCTTCATCTGCTAAGACAGGTTCTTCAAGGAAAACACCCGCATTGCCCATCATGGAATTTTCATCTTAAAACCCAGATTAATATCAAATTTTTGAAAAACTAATCAATTTTGTCAATTTTTTTTTCCAGAAAAATGAAATTGTCACGCCAAAATTGATTTTTACTTTTTATGGAAATTCGGTCCCCTCTAGAGAAAACCAAAAATATATTATTTTATGTATAAAATAATAAGATATCTGAAATTGGAATTGAGTATGGAAGTTAAGCATCAACTTTTACATACAATAATTTTTAAAATTTTTAGAGATACAAATTAAAGTAACGCTACTGGTTAAAGTTAACCAAAAACAATAGGCATATTCACCAAGTTATAATTGAGTTGCATCTAGAAAATTTTTACGCAAAAATAAATGTTATTAATCTAGTATGTCGTATAAAAAATAATAATGTTACTGTTTTAATTATTATTGTACAGATAAATAAACAATTATTACCGTGGAGGTCTCCAGTATTTACATTACCTACTTCCAACAGTTTGAAAATCAATTTGCTTCTTTGAGATGCCATAACCTTTAATTTTTATTTCTCACGGCTATTACTAAATAATCTCAAACAGGAATTGATATTATACTACAACTAGGTGAGGTATACTATCACTACACTACTTATTACATTTCTCTCGAATACTTAAAGCTCATTTAAAAGGTCAAAACACAAGTGGATAAAACCAACAAGGTACACACGTAACAAGTAACACACGTGTAGTACTAAACTACAAATGACAGACAAGTCGATTGAGCGGGAACAAAGCGGTCATTATTTTAATAGGGAAAAGCGAGGTATTCTTCTTGTAGTGCCTATCCGTTTCGGATGTTGGCGACCATCATGGTAATCTGCACTTTGCACACTGCTGCTCTAAAAAGATTTTTGGTTGTTGTGTTGAACCACGTTTGTAGATTTTTTAGCCAGGAAATCCTTCGCCTTCCTGGTCCCCGTTTTCCTTCTACTTTTCCCTGCAAGATTAGTTGCACCAGTTTATATCTTCCGCTGTTCCTCATGATGTGACCGAGGTATTCGATTTTGGCTGTTTTTATTGTGGTTAACAGCTCTTTTTCTTTTTTCATTCTCAACACCCTCATTAGCAACGTGGTCGGTATAAGATATCTTCAGGATGTGTCCATAAAGCCACATTTCAAAAGCCTAAATTTTCTTGCAGGTGGCGTCTGTGAGAGTCCATGACTCAACTCTGTACAACAGTATAGGAAAGATGTAACATCGGAGTAACCCGATTTTTATGGGCATTGATAAATCATGACATTTGAATAACTTAGCCATTTTTTAAAATGCTGATCTGGCTTTCTCTATTCTACTTTTGATTTCTATGGAATGGTCCCAATTTTCATTGACGTTCGTACCAAGGTAGGTGTATGTTTTTACTCTTTCTATTTGTTGACCGTTTACACTGATTTGTCCAAATTGCTGTTCCTTCTTAGAGATCATCATGCATTTTGTTTTCTTAGTGTTTAGTGAAAGTGCGTATCTCTGACTGACCTCTGTGATTCTGTTCATTAACTCCTGGAGGGTTTCAGAGCTGTCAGCGAATACTACCGTGTCGTCCGCGTATCTAATCTTATTGATTCTCTGATTCTCTGTTGATTTGAATTCCGGCTTCAACATTACCCACTGCGAAAAATTTCCTCAGAGTATATGTTAAACAGCAGTGGTGATAGTATACATCCCTGACGGACGCCACGTTTGATTTTGATATCGTCGGATTCTCCTACCTCTGTCCGGATAGATGATGTTTGATTCCAGTACAGATTGCTGACATTTCTTAAATCACAGGTATTTATTCCAATATTGGTTAATATCTCCATCAGCTTGTCGTGCTTTACTGTATCGAACGCTTTATTCACAATCATATTTTACCAATAACTTTGGATATATTTGCACTTGTGTCACTATTCACAAATATTAATCATAAAATTATATAGGGAAGACTATTATAACTAGACTTATTTCAGTTTTCTCTATAATTTTTTTTCATGTCTGGCAGATGAAGGCAAAACAAATAGTACTAGAATATTTATAACATTTTTCACTATATTAAATGATATTAAAAATAAAAAAAATGTATATATATATATATATATATATATATATATATATATATATGCGTGTGTGTGTTTCATAATGGTTATAATAAAGATAATTTTAAAAAGTACTTACAAACTTATTCTTTGAGAACCGCGATAAAAACCCTAACGACGTTTCGGCAAGGTTACACTTGTCATTGTCAAGTCATATTAGTTCTGTTTCTTTCTGATACTCGAGGAGAACAGGTTTAAATTTCTGTTAATAGTTTGCATACACTTGTGATTAGTGACTATGTAAAGTCGTTTCAACTACATCCCTTTTAAAAATAAGAATTAAAAAAAAATTGTGTAAATATTGTTTTTCTTAAAAGAAAACCTAAAAAATTGTTTTTAAAAGTAGCTTATGGTTTTAAAACTAACCAAGTTATGAATTAAAAATCAATCACATTTTTTTAAAGATATCAGAATGCGTATATACTGCAGCATTGTGAGATACACATATTGTGCTATTAAGGCAGAGACATAATTTCACCCATCCTACTAAGGGTTGTTATTCAAGTTGAAATAAACTAAATTCATAATATTTTAATTAAAAAAAATTGTATTGATATTTTCAATAAAAAAAATACTACAACTATACGAATTTTTATGCAAGGAATGATTTTTATAATGGTAGAAATTATGTGGTAAAAAATTAAAACAG
This sequence comes from Diabrotica balteata, assembly GCA_918026665.1. NCBI lineage: Eukaryota > Metazoa > Arthropoda > Insecta > Coleoptera > Chrysomelidae > Diabrotica > Diabrotica balteata. Next base: position 121,450,944 of record OU898276.1, on the reverse strand, counting down.
TAAATAAAGCTAAATTTAATCTAAAGAGATAAATATCAATCTAAATTTAATGTCACTGTATAATTAAATAATTCCAAATGGTTTAAATTTACAATTAGGTATATTAGTTTTTCTATTAGGAGTTTCTAATTTATCTCTAAAAAATAGAAAGGAACTAACGTCACAAGTCCAAAAGTAAGTGGACGGTAAATAGAACTTAAATCCAAAGTTTAATGTATAATTCGGTGATGACACGGATGACTTACAGAGTATTTCACGTTCATTTACTGGCCTAGTACGCGTTACGATAAAAGCCATAAACTAAACAACCTAAGTAGTAATAATGTTATTTCGAAATAAAGTTAAAAAAATATGAAGGTAATCAAAAAATATTATCAACACTTTTCAAGTTCACACTTTTTAAAAAAATTATATTCTCTGTTTATTGAAACTATAATTAAATTATCCCATTGTTTTAAATATTGCTGAATTAATTTATTGGCCTCGCCAACCTTAAAACATAAGTTTTAGTTATTATTTCAACATTTTTTGTATAAAAATAAATTTTTTAATTGTGAAAATAACAACTTAATTGAAATGTAGGCAATCAGAGACTAGCATTATAATTGAGTTAACATTTATTTTACTTTTAAATAATTATAAATTATGAATAATATTTTAAGTAATTATGAATTACGAATTTCCACATAATGTCAGGACATTGACTAATTCCGCTATTAAATAGACTAATTCGGGTATTTGACAAGAGAATTAAATTGTTTTCATAAATAAACTTCGAAACTTGATAATTGAAAGAAAAATTTTCTTTCTTTAGTTTATACTGATGACCTCAGAGGAGTTCCTCTTGATTTATATTAAATAAATCATCGAGGTTTCCAAAATTGAATTTTAGTATTTTAAATATAATTAAGTCTCCACGTTGTTGGCGAACAACGGCAGACACGGCGCGGCGGAGAAGCGGAGCTTCGGTACGGTGTGGATGGGGGAAATGGCAACCCTCGATTTTAGGGTTGATATAGAATCAAAACAGTAGCGTCTGATCCAGAATGGACGGCTGCGAACAGCGTCTGACCCAGAATGGGCGGCTGATATAAAACTCACCAACCCGTCTAGCCAGCGTGGTGTTTCAAGGCTACTCATCCTTCCAAATACAGAAATGGCGAATACTAAAACGAAACGGAACGGTCCCCAGGTGGGTGGAGTATGTTATGCCAAATCCCACACCCAGAAAAGGGTCTGCCTCGTGGAATATGGGGGAGGCAAGAATTCGCTAAGTACACACAGAATGCACATCAGAACATATAATATCAGAACGATGAGGACAGAAGATAACCTAGAAGGGTTGCAAGAAGAACTTAAGACCATCAAATGGGACATAGTAGACCTATGCGAGACAAGGCTTAAAGGCGAAGAATCGACTCTACTAAAATCAGGGCACACTTTGTACCAATACAATTCAGGAAATAACCAAGGTATAGGAGGCGTAGGCTTTTTAGTACATAAGAGAATTGAAAACATGGTAACCAAATTCCAAGCAATTTCTAATAGAGTTATCTATATGGTAATAAAACTAAATCGTAGATACAGCATTCAAATAATCCACTGTTATGCACCAACTTCTTCTGCAGATGATGAAGAGGTAGAACAACTTTATGAAGACATTACAAGAGCCAGAAACCTAGAGAAAACATATTACGTAATAATTACGGGAGATTTCAACGCTAAAGTAGGAAAGAACGGAAATAACAACGACAACGAATATATTGGAAATTTTGGACTGGGAAGTAGAAATCACAGGGGAGATATGCTCGTAAATTTCCTTAGCAAAGAAAAACTATTCTGCTTAAATACCTTCTACAAGAAAAAGATGCAGAGAAAATGGACGTGGTTAAGCCCAGATGGCAAAGTAAAAAATGAAATTGACTTTATACTCTCTAACTTCAAAAACATTGCTAAAGATCTTACTGTACTAAATTCTTTCAACACTGGTAGTGATCATCGATTAGTTAGGACGCGAATAGAAATAAATACGAAATAAGATAGAAGAAAATTATTAACACAGGATAAATTGCCAAACATAGAAGCACTCGAAATGAATCAAGAGGAATATCAAAGTGAACTAAAAAAGAAACTAGGACCTCTACCAGTATTCAACACGAAAGATATAAATGAAATAACACAAAAATTAACGAACGACATAACATCAACTGCAAAAAAGATCTGTGATAAAAATAAAAATCCCAGAAAAACGAAACTGAAACAAACAACACTTAATTTAATGGAAGAAAGAAGAAGAACATCGAAAGAATTACCAGAGTATAAAGCTATCAACAATAAAGTTAAAAAGAGCATAAGGTCAGACTTGCGGGCTTATAAAACAAAACAAATATTGCAAACCATCGAAAATAATAGAAACATGAGAGTATTGAAATCAAATTTAACTAAAGGAAAATCAAATATAACTAAAATCAAAAATCAACAGGGGAATACGGTGACCGAAAATACTCAAATAATCAAGGAAATACAAACGTTCTATAAGAATCTTTATACATCTACTATACAGAACCCCGAAACAGACCACAGAACAATTCTAAACGTCGGCTCGGAAACCCTCCCTAAAATAACCTCTTCGGAAATTAGACATGCCTTACAGCAAATGAAAAACAAAAAAGCTCCTGGCGAGGATCGTATAACGTCTGAAATGTTAAAAATGGGCGGCAACCTCGTTGTAGAAGTTGTGGAAGTCTTACTGAATAAGTGTCTAACAGAAAAAAGAATACCCAGCCTATGGGAAAACGCCGAAATAATACTTTTACACAAGAAAGGAGACACTACTAATATTGAAAACTACAGACCTATAAGTTGGTTGTCACACTTATACAAATTGTTAACAAGAATAATAACCAACCGCATAACACAAAAACTTGATTTATATCAACCGGTTGAACAGGCGGGATTTAGAAAAGGGTTTGGTGCTAATGATCACTTACAAACCATCAGAACACTAGTAGAAAAAACCACAGAATATAATGTACCTTTACATATGGCATTTATCGACTTTCACAAGGCTTTCGATAGTATTGAGACTTGGTCCTTTTTGTCAGCCCTGAAGGATGCTCGAATAGACTCACGGTACACTACACTCATTAAAAACATTTATGAACAGGCCACATTCCACATCAAAATCAATGAAGACAAAAAAACTGAAAAAATGCGCCTTGATAAAGGTATTAGACAAGATGATACTATTTCACCAAAGCTTTTTACCTTAGCATTGGAAAATATATTCAAACAGCTTGACTGGGAGGAAAAAGGTCTAAACATTGATGGTCTACGTTTGAGTCATTTGAGGTTTGCGGATGACATAGTATTATTTAGTACAGATATCAAGGAACTGGAGCAAATGTTGAAGGAATTATACCAGCAGTCAAATAAAATAGATCTCAAAATGAACCTTCAGAAAACAAAAATAATGAGTAATTTACAAACTAATCTTGTTATCGACAACGTCAGTCTTGAAAATGTAGACCACTATATATATCTTGGACATACCATTAAAATCGGCAAAGAAAATCAAATAGCCGAAATAAAAAGACGCATACAACTGTCTTGGGGAGCTTTCGGCAAATTAAGCTTTATTTTGAAGAATAAAGATATACCAATGTGTCTAAAACGTAGAGTTTATGACAAATGTATCTTGCCTGTAACTACATATGGACTGGAGACCATAGCCTTCACAAAGAAAACCTTAGAGCAGCTCAGTACAACCCAAAGAGCAATGGAGAGGGCCATGCTAGGGATTAGTTTGAGAGACAGGATTCGAAATAACGTCATTCGTGAAAGAACAAAAATTACTGATGTCTCAGAACGTATTGCAAGGCTCAAGTGGCAATGGGTCGGACACGTTGCCCGAGATAATCCCGAAAAATGGACACAAAGATTAACAAACTGGAGACCAAGAGAGAACAGGCGAGGAGTAGGCAGACCGCAGAAGAGGTGGACAGACGATATCAAACAAGTCGCGGCAAGCAGTGGATGAGAATTGCCAAAAGTAGAAATCGATGGAAGCAAATGGAAGAGGCCTATGTCCAGCAGTGGACGAATACAGGCTGAAGAAGAAGAAGAAGAAGTTGTTGGCGAAGTTCATAAGTAGGTTAGCCATACTAAGCCTTTCTGCATAAGAAGGTCTTCTCGGTCCCAAAGAAAATCGAGTGGCTTTCCTTTGAACGTTTTCCAACAAAGTCTTGTCTCGAACCAGATCAGGATACCAGGTTGGTTCAGCTTATTCAAGTATGGGTCTTACGTACAGAGTGTGAAGTTTACAAAATAATTGCATTGAATCTCTCGAAAAACACCTCCGAATAAGATACAGTCTGGAGTTTTCACGTTTACAAATAGAGGTAATATGGTCGGACCAAGTTAGGCTGCTGTTTACGATAAAACTAAGATTGTTATACAAAAACATAGATTCTAATGGCTACCCGTTAACAAAGTACGGCACAAGTGAGTTATTTTTGCCAATTCGAAGAGCTACACATTTTTCCGCGTTTAAGGGTAGTACCCACTGGGAACACCAAGTTAAAATAGAGTCCAAGTCCATTTGGAGGGTTAGCTGGTTTGTGATTGGATTGGCATATATTTTTGTGTCGTCAGCGTGGAACGATATTTTACTTGAGACATAATAAGGAATATCGCTGGTGTAAACCGTAACAAGTAGAGGTCCTAGGACAGAACCCTGAGGAATTCCACTTTCCACTAACCTGTCCTGTGAGAAAGATTTGCCAACTCTAACTTTGTAATATCGATCTGTCAGGAAATCATCTATCCAACGAAATAAAGTACCGCGAACTCCGAAATGTTCTAGCTTATGAAGAAGTCTGCGCTTAGGTACACGGTCAAAGGCTTTAGAGAAATCCAGATAAACAACGTCGACCAGCTACGAACTGTTAAGGGATGACGTCCAGTCGTTAACACAATGTAGGAGATTGGTTTGAGTAGAGCGACCAAAGACAAATCTATGTTGTTGTGTTGTAATAACATGTTCCTGGGGAAGGAAATTTGGTCATGTCATCGGAAATAATGGCTTCCATAACTTTGGCAATTACTGGCAGCAAGCTAATCGGACGATAACTGGGAATAGGGGTAACGGAAGCTAATTTCCAACTAGGGGGTAAGGAGTTCTGGATGAAAGAAGTTTGCATAATTAACGTTAAGGGTATTGCAAGCGTATCTGCGCACCTTTTTAACAGTTTTGGTGTTAAACCATCTAAACCAGGTGAAGTGGCCGTGAGAAGTGTTGTTTGACATGATCCGCTGTGAATTCAACTTGCTGTAAGGATGCGCCGATACGATTACAGTTAATAGCAGGTAGATAACAATCATTTGATTCTTTAGTAAAAACCTGTGAAAATGCTAAAGAGAGAGTTTCGGAAGATTCCTTGTCAGAAGAGCATAAAGTCTGGTTGGGATTTTGAAGAAGCGGATTGGAAACTTTAGATGTCATGGAAGAACGTATGTATGTGTAGACTTTTTTAATGTTACCACTTTCAATAAAATTTGCTTCAAAATTTTGTCTTAGGGTTTTTAGAGACGTTTTTAAGTTATTTGAAATTTGCTGTGGCTTTGAAAATCACAAAGAAGTCCGGTGTGTTTAAATTTTCGCCATAGTTGTCGTTTGTGATTAATTTCTTTAATTGCTGTTCGACTTATCCAGGGCTTAAGGTTATTTTTATAACTATTACGTAAAGTGGTATTTGTAGAAATTATATTGTAAAGAAAGAGTCTAGTAACAATGTGCAATAGTATGATAGGACAACTAAAAAAGAAATCCGTAGAGAGACTTGATGATTGACTACATGATGATATTTTGAAGAAGATTCGCGTAAAGGTCATTTAATTAGGGAAAATTAATTCATACACAATAACAAAATAAAAAATAGCCGACAGCCAAAAAAGTCGTATGCAAGAAATTCAGAAAAAATTACTTTATTTTTCAGTGTATTTTACTTATGTTTAATACAATTTTTCCAAATCCAGTTTATGTGTGTCATAAAATATTTTCCTTTGTTTAGTATATTTCTGGCTAATTCTAAGCAACGTATTAACTACTGGGGAATAACACTCCTAAACACCACCTACAAAATCGTTGTAAACATTCAGCTAGAAAGAACCAAAACATACACAGAAGAAATCTTTGGAGATTATCAGTGCGGATTTAGACCGGGCCGCTCTACTGTTGACCAGGTATTCACAATAATGCATAATGGAAAAATGCTGGGAGTTTGATCATGAGCTTCATCAGATGTTCATAGATTTTAAAAAAGCAGAATATACAGGGCCAGACTGTGGACAGCGATGCAGGAACTTGGCTTTCCAAAAAAACTAGTCAGATTGAGACGGATGTGTATAGAACGGTTACGATGTAAGGTGCGAGTTGGAGAACAATACTCGGAGACATTTGAAATAAATAATGGACCAAAACAGGGAGATACACTTTCACGAAAACTCTTCAACATAGCTCTGGAGCACATAATCAGAAGTGCAAGAATCGAAAAACCGAATACAGTATTTCATCGAGAATGACCAAACGTATTACTGGCATTTGCAGACGATATCCATCTAATAGGAAACACACGATTAAGGATGAAGGAGACTTTCGTAAGGTTCGAGAAGAAAGCAGAGAAGATGGGGCTCCAAATCAACCAAAACAAGACGAAATATATGTATATGATCCGCAATAATCAAAGCAGAGGCAAAATCGGTTAGAACGTCACCTTCGATGACTTTAACCTTGAACGCGTTAGAGAATTTAAGTATCTTGGAACAACAATAACTGAAGACAATAACGGATCACAAGAAATAAACAACAGGATACACGCCAGCTACAGATGTCTTTTTGTCCTTCAAAACCTTATAAAATCGAAACAACTAACAAGACGGACGAAGATGCAGGTCTATAAAACAATCATACGAGCCGTTGTGATGTATAAAAGCGAAGCGTGGACTTTAACAAACGAAAACAAAGAGAGACTATGTGTTTGGGAAAGAAAAATTCTAAGGAAGATCTTTGGTCCTGTGCTGGATTAAATATCAGGACAATATCGGATAAGAACTAACAAAGAGCTCGAAGAACTTTACGTAGACGCCAACATCATAAAAGGAATAAAGTCCAAAACACTTCAATGTGGAGGACACCTCAGAAGACATTCTGACGAATGAACAGTAAGACTGGTGTGGGAAGAAGTTCCAACTGGAAGGAGACCACGCGGACACCCTCGTCTCCGGTGGCGAGATAATATAGCAGGAGACCTAAGCGCTATAGGCGTGGAGAATTGGATGGAGGTTGCTCAGGACAGAAAACAGTGAGAGCATATTGTCGAGTCGGCTAAAACCCACGAAGGGTTGTAACGCCATGGAGTAAAAGTAAAAGTCAAAGTAAAAAGACCATAAAAAATATGGCACTTCCATAGTTGAATGACCCATAGTTGACTCATTAAGATTTTAGACATAATTGGTATTTAGTCAGTTGATTAGTCTATTCGCTGTGTGCAGGTACTTGGAGAGGATACGAGAAACGATCGTGCGCGTGCAGCTGTGAAATCTTGCAACTTTCGCAGCGCAGCTAACAAAACGTTAGCATATTTCGAAGCAGTTATTGAAGAAAATGGGATTTCATAAATACTGTGTTATAACTTGTAAAAATACAACAAAAAATAGTGAAGTTAAGTTATATCGGTTTCCAATTTCTAAGCACAAATTAATACAACAAGAAAAGGGTGACTTATATCATAATAAAGCAGAAGTAGGTAACATATTCCAACTTTTGCATTCTTACGCCCGATTTCATAATAATTTGACGCGAACATTACATTAAAGTTCATTTTAAAGTGTAAATTTTAATAATAATCATGTTGGTTTAAGTTTGTTTAAATTTTTTTTTAATTAAAAAAAATGCTAAATATTTCTTCAAGTTCGGATTACGCCACCCAAAAGTTGAAAGGAAAAGAATTATTTATTTAAACCAATATGATGTATCTTTTGGAACGATTTTTTTGAAAGGTTTTGATTGACAAAAGATACATTAGTAAAGTCTAAAGTGATTATTAGTAAAAGTGTACTTTAGGTTGTTATTATGAACTCGGGCGTTAATGTCGCTCCAAAATATTAATATCCAATTGAAGGGGTCAATGCAAAAAGTGCCTAAGTCGCAAATTGGTAATTGTGAGATATTAAGGTTTGAAAGTTTATTTTTGATTTTGAAATATTACTGAAAATGTTATTATCAAAATGTGTGTTGAGATTTATTCTTTTTGTAAAGGTTCTTCGACTTTCAAGAATAAACAAAACATAAAGCTTTGCAATTTTCTAAAAAAAATTTAAATATTTTGTGACTTAGGCACATTTGTGTTGCAATTTGATATTTCGTGGAAAATTAAAGATATTTCATAAAAAAAAATAGCGTTTATATTGAAATAATATTTATTATGTGACACCGTAAGAACAAAAAACATACAAAACATAAACATTGTATTAATTACACAGCATGCTTGCAGAAAATATTAGAACATGATAGGAAAAATATTCATAAACTGCGTCAGCCTCTTGCACCTGATGAACTTCTTCACTCACAAGGTTATTTTGTTGGATTATACTCCCATTGTCAGACATGGTTCGAGTAAAGAATTCAGTGTCCAGTGATATAATGTGTTTGACGAGATGCATTACGTTGTCAAATTTCAACTGTTTTATTTGAAGGTATTCATTCGCATAGGCCAGCGCGGTTGGCCGCAAACTTTACGGTTTTGACCCACTTTGTAAAGTTTGATTCATTCCATTGGGCCAGAGTAGGTTGCACTGAGCTGTGGTTGCTCATTACGCGAAAATTTGATGCGTCTAGCTTTCGAAATTCCCGGCACAGTTTTTTTTTATATGGGAGTCTAACCATAATTTATAGTTTTTCACTTTTATGCTACGATCGCCTTTTTCCAGACATCCATTTGACCTCAGCGAATGCTGTACAAATACGACATCAAATGGGTTTTTCTTTCTGCAACCTTTTATCATATTGACATAAACTTTAGGGTTGTCAACTTTGTCGTACTTTACTCTTTGTTTTTCAATCACAGCGAAATCTCGATCGACTGGCATCATACTGTGACCGGGTATTGGATACCAGATTTCTATAGCTTCAAAAATATTATTGGAGCAAAGCTGATCCAAAAAAAAATAAATATCTATTTTTATTCTGGCTGAAGCAGTTGTCGCAAAAAAGTTTCAAATAACGTTGTTCTGGCTTCTGATTTTGCGTAATATAGTCCTAAAGGCAAGAAATAACCTCGTTTGGTCCCTTCTGAGTGTTCTGCATACATATACATATTGGATTTTACTGTCGTTAAGCAACGTATTCCCAAATTATGAATCCACAACTGACGCAAATAGTATTCGTCCGTAATATTCGTTACAGGAACAGGCAAATTTGTTTGATAATCTAAGCAAATTGATAGAACGTAAGGATCATTAGCTTTTGCTTCTTCCGAAATTTTCTTTTGAAACACTTCATCTTTTCTTATGTGCAGTTCTCTTGCTACCTTGAGAGTTTGTGTCGATGTCTTATCATGTGCCACTTCAGCTTGTTGTAAACGTGCCAGAAATAGAGTGCATTCTTTACAGATGTCTTTTCTTGGAAATCCAAATGATATGTTATATTCTTCTGTAAAAATTTTCCTGAACATCTCGTATGATACTTTTTCATTTTGACTCTTTTCTAAGAAGTTTCGGTGAAGTTTAGCAACAGATAAATGGGAATCCAAATACTCCGAAGTTTATTATCAGATCTGCTGTAATGAGACTCTCGAGCTGGCAGTTCTTCTATAAATTTTCTAACTGCGGCTAAAGTATCAATTTTTGTTCTATTTGGCCTACTGTGATGAATACCTCTAGAATCCTTAGGATCTGCATTGTTTTTTTTAATCTTCCGGCGCAGTTTAGAGCGTTTTATTCCATGTACTGCTAGAAATGCCGACTGACATAGTGTTATCAGTTTTCCGTCAATCTTTATTTCATATAGAAAGCTTCGGCGGGATTGATAGATTGATAGATATGTCGTGGATTGATAGATTTTCTTGATCTGTGTCGTTTGACATCCGTAGGACGTACACAACCTTCAAGGTATAAATTTTGTTGTGTAGATGACGCTAGATTGTGATAGGCCTGGAAAATTTGGTTTTGTTGTTCTTCGGTTAATTTTAAGGAGCATTTACAGCGACAGTTTGTTATTTGTCTTCTTTGGTGTTTTCGAGAAAACGACTCCTTACTCTTGATGGTTTGTTTCCATGCATCCTTATTAATATTTCTTTTCTTGCCCTTCTTTACTTCTGGGTGCTGGGATTCATTGACTTCATACACCACATTTTCGGATGTCCATATTTTCTAGACCATGTCCCATCGTAGCACAGGAACTAGAGGTTTTACCCTCCTTGGGAGATCTATTGGTTCTCTGGTTGCTTTTGCATGGAGCAGGGTCATCGACTTCAGAACTATTTTCGTGTTTGCTATTTGGTTCATACTCACTGCATGATGCCGAATAATCTGACCATTCACCATCATCTGAAGTAAAATAATAGTGTTAAAATATGCGAGGTTAGAATTTAGTTAATAATGCATAACTACAAAATAAATCTTATATCTCTCGTGAAAACGATCAGTAGTACCTGCATTAACAAAATATATTTATTCCACTTTCCTTACCTGCCATGTTTATTTTTATATGATAATTACACACAAGATTCACAAAGACGTAATAAACACACGGCACATAACCTTGTAATAATGTGACTAAGGCACAATTTGCACCGTATACTGCATATTTTGTCAAATTGGTGACTTAGGTACATTTTGCGTTGAAAACAAGCGAAACTCCTAAGTAGATAGGCTATGTACTTCCTGGACCAACCCCTAAATTGCAACCCCTAAAATCGCAACCCCCGGTCGTAAGTTCCAAACGGCTTAACGTAGGATGACGTACGAGGGCTCGTTGGAAAGGGGATGAAAAATGGGGTTGAATGCAGTATGTGCCATGCGCATCGGAGCATGCCAAAAGGTCATTATGGGGTATCTTCGTTTCTATTGGTCCGATCGGGGCGTACGAGGGCTCGTTGGAACGGGGAGAAGGCGGGGAGACAAAAAACAAAGATGGTGGCGTTGCCAAATGAGCGCTAAAACGTATCTTCGTTGCTATTGGTCGGATTTTGACGTATGAGGTGTCAAAGCGTTGGATGTCACGTGTCATTCGACGCAGGACGTGACATTCGACATTTTAAAAGACAAAGACACACTAACAGAGGACAACAGAGGGTAACAGAGCGTCATAACAGTGACATTTATGTGACATTTGACATAGAACGTACAATGTCACGTGAATTGACGTGACATATGACGCAGATCGTGAATTGACGTGATATTTAACGCAGGACGTGACATTTATGTGACATTTGACGCAGAACGTGAATGACGTGACATTCGATGCAGAACGTGAAAATGTTGCGTGAATAACGTGACATTTGACGCAGGACGTGACATGTATGTGGCATTTGTCACAGATCGTGAAATGTCAAGTGACATTCGACGCAGGACGTGACATTCAACACAGAACGTAAAATGTCACGTGACATTCAACGCGGGACGTGACATTCGACACAGAACGTGAAATGTCGCGTGAAATGACGTGACATTCGACGCAGGACGAGACATTTGACGCAGGACGTGACATTTATGTGACATTTGACATAGATCGTAAAATGTCACATGAATTGACGTGACATTCGACGCAGATCGTGAATTGACGTGATATTCAACGCAGGACGTGACATTTATGTGACATTTGACGCAGAACGTTAAATGTCACGTGAAATGACGTGACATTCGACGCAGGACGTGACATATATGTGACATTTGACGCAGAACGTGAAATGTAGGAATTACGTGACGTGAGACGTTTGACGTAACAGTTATGTGTCAATCAAGACATCGCTTGACATAAAACGTGACATTCAACATAGGACATATTCAGTAGGAATGCGTAGGAGAAATAAACATATCTTTCATTAAAATATCTTTTATTATTGAGTAACATATAGATACAAGTTATATACAACACTGAAACTTTAATATTAAAAAAAGACATAGACATGTAGAAGTATTGTTTATTTACATTAGTTCCAAAAGCACTTCTTTATAATCTTCCTCCATCTTTAGTAAGCGATTAGGATATGCCAGCCAAAATCGTCCCTTTTTCACAAAACCTAGTAGTTCAAATAGCGTTTTATTCAGGTAACCTCTATTCAAATATCGTATAAGAGTATTTCGTCGATCAGTAGTTTTAATTCTACTATTCACTCTATTTGCGTTTTTATGTGTAAAAGTTGTTCTTCTCTAAGTATTCGTTCTGCTTCCAATCTCCTTTGATCTTCAATTCGCAGGTTTGTCAATTGTTCTTTACATGTTTCACATAATATGTACCTAGTCCTAGTATCGTTCCAATCGTTCATTTCGAATAGTTCTATACAACCGCAAGGTTTTATAGTTTCACCTAATGTCTCATAAGGCATTATGTCTGCTAACCAGAGGAATAAATGTAAGAGACTTCTGAAGAGGTATCCCAAACGTTTAAGAAAAGAACTAGCATACGCCAGAGTGCTATTCTCTGCACTCACAGATACAGAGAGCAACAATAAGGCATGTAAACAGACCAGCACCTTGATTTATACTAATATCCAAAAATTTGTACTATAGTTATTTATACAAAATTCACAAAAACGGAATTATATACTGAAATATTAAGACAGAAATATTTTAAATAATAATATGTTAAAATTGTGCATTTGATAGCAAACCGGATGAAGCCACATGATAACAATACACCGCGTTGTTCAAAACACGTAAACAAGTGTGATAACAAATTTTATTTTAATCATTGGAAAAACAAGTACACCGGAAAGAAAACCGCAGTTGCTACATTTTGTAAAATGTATGAAGATATCAGCAACCACATCAACAAAATTCTAAATTGATAACAACGATTCTGTTACCGCAATATCAATTTATTGTATACCATAAATATTAGTTGAAGAAATAAAAATAAATATAAAAATATTAGCATTTCTAGAACTCAAGGTGTTGCTTATCAATGAAACGAATCAGTTGATGGTACCGTAGGCACATTAGGTTGACGCAACTCGGGCTTGGGTGGGGCGATATGCTGTTCTGTTCTTTAAAAGGCCGAGGAGCGCATACGTTGTCACAGTTCGCTTCGCAAACGTAGTACAACAACAACAAGTTCGCAGTAGTCAATACGGTGTGCAGTGACTTACATATATCTGATAAAGGTAAGCGGTTTTTGTCTTTTGTATATTTCAATGTATTTATTATGTCCTTTTTATCATTGTATTTTATGAGAATTGTACATCTCTCTGGTCGTATTTCATGCAGTATTTTATGAAAAATGTATATTTCTATGTATTTATTAGGTCCTTTTTTATCATTGTATTTTATGAGAATTGTACATCTCTCTGGTTGTATTTCATGCAGTATTTTATGAAAAATGTATACTGTTTTTGTATTTATTATGTCCTTTTTATCTATGTGGGTGTTGTAAAACATTTCACGTCTGCTATTTTTTATAAGAAGTATTCTCCGCTGTTCGTATTTCGATTTCTTGTAGTATATGGTTCTTCTCTATTCCCAAGTATGTAATGCATCTCTCCATTCACGTTAAGCGGAAAAACTATAGTTTTTTTGTTATTATTGTAGATGGATCTATCAAAACTAAATAATGCATCCTTGGTTGCAGAACGTAAGCCAATAAAAAAACTTAAAGATCTACAAATTGGAAAAAAATTACCATCCACAGTGCAAAGGTGGTAACAACACAATTTGGGAGACAGTTCTGCTGGATTTGGGTGCTGAAGTTGTCTTCTTACCACAGCGGGTAACCAAAGCCTACCAAGCAGCAATAACGGACCTCAACAGCGGAAACTATTCGCTGATATACGAAGGGGAAGTTGATATTGGAAAAAGCAGACTCCTTGCATCCTTTAAGATAGTTGAATAAGGTAAGTGATTTTTTCTTATTGTTTGTTTGTGAGTAACCATGCATATAAAACAAGTGATTAAACAGTCTGATGATTTGATGCACATTATTAAAAAGCTTAGTAAAATAATTTTCGATAAATTCACTGAAAGAGATCGTACAGTTTGGACAAGACGGTTAAATAGTCACATTTTTAGATGTAGTAAAGTAATTAAAAAACCATAAACTATCCGTAGGAACAGTTAGAAAATTGCAAACTTACATAGGACATTTTAAGCATTTTAGGCAAATTATTTTAAATTTCAATAATAAGTACGTTGGGTTGGGGCTTAATCACAAATTACGCAATAGAGTTAAATGGGAAAATGTCATTTCATGTTTTGCTAGTCGAATTAAAACTGGAGTTATAGTTAATTTAGTGCATAAGGACTTAACACAGTTCCTAAATGATTGTTATATTATTTTTAGTAGAAAAATTAACAGTAATTTAAAAACAAATAGATTGCTTAAAGTCAATACTACATTTTGCGGTGAATTCATTAAAAAATCGAGTGATAGCGAAAGTTTAGATTTAAAATATTTTAACACTAAAAATGCTATTATAGACGCATCGACCGATTTACATCTTTGGTTCAGTGAAAATGTTTAAGGATAAAATTTTTACAAAGCTGTCGGAGTTTGCAGAAAAAGATTCTGGTGCTGCTCTGTCTAAAGTAATCTCATTAGAAGTCAATATTAATAAAGTAGAAATAGGAAACGGTTCATCGTTCATTGACTTGCCAAAAGAGATTAGCAATAAAAAGGCTTGTATTAATGTGCATAACTTCGATCAGGCTTGTTTTTTATGGTCAATTGTTAGCGCTCTGTATCCAGCAAAAGATCATCCACAACGAGTTTCAAAATATCCGCATTATTCTACTGTTTTACTAACTGACAAATTAGAAAGCCCAATGCCATTAAGCCAAATTTCCAAATTTGAAAAATTAAACGCCATATCAGTCAATGTTTTTGCATTAGAATTAAACGTAGTGAAGGACAAACAATTTTATGAAGTAGTACCTGCCAGACTGACACCGCAAAAGATGGAAAAGCATGTAAATTTGCTCCTATTACAAGATAAATATTTCCCAAAGTTAAACGATTACGATGCTCCTCCAGAAGATGATGATCAGACTGAAATACGCCTTCATTATTGTTGGATTAAGATTTAGGAAAATTAGTAAAATCGCAATTAAACAAAAACAATCGTAAAAAATATATATGTGATAGATGTTTGAACTATTTTAGCAGTGAAAGCAAACTAGCAGAGCACGAAGAAATGTGTTCAGATGTGAATAAATGCAAGATGACTGTTCCCAAATATGATCATGTGGCTTTTCGCAATTTTACATACAAACAAACAACTCCGTTTATAGTTTATGCCGATTTTGAATGCCAATTACATAATTTTACAGATTCAAATGTCTCAGTGAGTAAAACAGCAAAATATCAGAAACATGTACCTTTTAGTGCAGGTTATTATTTGAAATGTGCTTACGATGATAGTTTATCTTATTTTAATAGCTATAGAGGTGAAAATTGCATGGAGTGGTTCGCAAAAGAAATGACCGAAATTTCCAAATTTGTAAATTCCAAAATAAAGACAATTGTACCTATGGTCGAAAAACCCAACACAAATGGAGCAACTGTTTGCCATATTTGTGAGAAACGCTTTTTGGCTACAGATACAGTTGTTGTAGATCACGATCATTTTACGGGACAAGTACGGGGATTTGCGCACCAAGCATGTAATTTGAACTTTAAAAAATTGTTTGTCGTCCCAATCGTATTTCATAATTTTAGTGGCTACGATTCGCATTTTATGATTATAGATCTTTGCAAGCATGGGCACTTGAGCTTACTTCCCATTAATAAAGAAAAATACATTTCATTTACATTACAATCTGACGAACATCAAATTAAATTACGATTTATTGATTCTCTAAGATTTATGGGAGCTTCACTCGATGAATTGGCATCTCTTTTAGATACATCTGAAAAAAAGATTTTGAAAAGAGAATTTAGTCAATTAGATAATGATACATTTAATTTGTTAACTTGTAAAGGAGTATTTTGTTATGATTATATTGATAGTTGGAAAAATTGGATGAAACTTCTTTACCCACAATTAACCATTTTTATAGTAAGTTAAATAATGAATACATTAGTGAAGCGAAGTATGCTCATGCCCAAAATGTTTGGAAGAAATTTAATTGTAAAAATTTGGAGAATACAGCGATTTGTATTTGAAAACAGATATTCTGCTGCTGGCTGATGTGTTTGAACAGTTCCGACAAAAATGTCGAGACACATATAAATTAGATCCAGCATGGTATAATACCATGCTGGATACACGTGGGATTGTATGTTGAGATACACACAATGTAAATTAGAATTGCTAAAAGATGTGGATATGATCTTGTTTATGGAAAAAGCCATCAGAGGTGGAATATCTGTTTGTAGCAACAGATATTCTGAGGCCAACAACAAATACATTTCGTCGTATGATCCCACACGGCCCTCTAAGTACATCCTCTATTTAGATGTGAACAATCTGTATGGCTGGGCAATGTTACAATTGCTTCCATATGGAGGGTTCAAGTGGATTGAAGATGTTACCAAATTTGGTGTTGGTAATCTTCCCGAAGGCCATATAGATATTATGTCAATACAGGATGATGCAAAGGAGGGCTATTTTTTCCAAGTTGACTTGGAGTATCCACGCGAATTACACGACAAACATAAAGATTTTCCATTTGCTGCCGAACACCGCATTCCGCCCGGTTCAAAATTGCCAAAGTTAATACCAACCTTATATCACAAAACCAAATATATTATGCATTATAGAACTCTTAAACAGGCATTGGCTAACGGGTTAATTTTAACAAAGATACATAAAGTTTTGAAATTTAATCAATCTGCGTGGCTGCGACCGTATATCGAATTAAATACAAATTTACGGCGGCAGCCACCAACAGTTTTGAGAAAAATCTCTACAAGCTAATGAACAATGCGGTGTTCGGAAAAACTTTACAGAACCAAAGACGTCATCGTATTGTAAAATTATGTAAAAAATGGCATGGAAGGTACGGAGCTAGAAATTTGATTGCGAGTAGTCGATTTCACAGTCGTACGATCTTTAGCGAAAATTTGGTAGCTATCGAACTTAAGAAATCAGAAGTATGCTTTAATAAACCCCTGTATATAGGCGCAGCAATCCTCGATATATCAAAAGTATGTATGTACGATTTTCACTACAACTTTATGCTTCCAACGATGGGAGAGGACAACTGTTCATTGTTGTACATGGACACCGACAGCTTTATTTATGAATTGAAATGTTCAGATGCATATAGAGAGGTTATAAGAGCGCATCCAAATAAATTTGATACCTCCGACTATGCCGAAAACAACTCATATGAGATAGAACGGTTAAATACAAAAATCCCCGGATTAATGAAGGACGAGGCAAATGGGAAAATAATTACACATTTTATTGGATTACGATCAAAAATGTACACATTTAAACTGCAAATAACTGACGACGAGAGGGACAAAGAGAGACAGCGCCTAGAAAGAAAACAACTAAACAAAGAGAGAATTGAATGTGACTTGGGAAATTTGGGAATAACAAAAAAGGCAAAAGGAGTGAAATATAACGTTGTTCGAAATAAAATTACGTACGAAGACTATGAAAAATGTCTTAAAGAATTCAAAATTCAAACCGCGAGCCAAAGGTGTATTCGGTCATACCAACATTCTGTATTTAGCATCGAGCAATCCAAAACGGCTCTAAGTCCTTATGACGATAAGCGGTACTTAATACCAAAATCATTTAATACGCTTCCGTGGGGACATTATCTTGTTGATTAACATTTATTATAAATAATTTTCTTTTTCTTGTAGTATATGGTTACTCATAAGAACAAAAAAAGAGAAAAGATCACTTATCTCACAGTTTTTGTAAATTGTAGATTTAACTAGTATTTTAGAATTTTATAATGTAATTTTTAATAATAATAATAAAACTCGTATAATCTTTCATTTTGGTTTTATTATAATAGAATAAAAGACAACATATCTAACAAATTATATTTATTCAGTTAAATGATTTACATGTCTATGTTCATAATAATATACATATTCCTTTAGAGCTAAACTTAACAAAGTGTTTGGACAAATATCGATATATGCTGCGAAGGCTGTAACTGGTCCATGTACAGAGTCTTTAGCACAAAAATTTTGTTTAATGAAAGTTGAAATATTTATATAGTATTTCTGGAATTGTAAACTCTGTAACAATGCCACTCTATGGTACAGTATTCTGTAGTTTGCGTTTAAAATGTGGTAGGCGTCATCTTCACGTAAATAATAGTCGACTCCAAATTTTTCAATGGTCAGCAACTTTACATTGTCTTTTACCAATTGTCTTAGTTTGCAAAAATCACCATTCATAAATTCGATTGGAACATACCCATCCGCATATGTAGCATGAAAAAGTCACTCATTTTTTCTTTTAACCACACAATTATGACGTTCCACTCGCTTATACTTAAACTGATTCTTCTAAAATCATCACGTTGACACAGAATGATGGATGGTAGAAAATCTCGAGCTGGAGATAGACCAATTTTATGTGGAGAGAGCTGCTGATTGGATATGTAGTTTCCAATAAACAATATTGCTCGTTTGTGGCAGCTGCTTCATATTTAGCCAATACTCGATCTAATTCCGCACCAGGACTAGGTGGTTGTTGACTATCTTCATCGTAGTTAAATTCTATGCTAAATTCACTACCATCATCATCATCGAAATTATTAGGTTGGCTGTTGTATCCGCTATCTTGAGAGCTCATGGTACTACTGTGTGTGTGTGTGTGTGTGTGTGTTTCTAACGTCGTTAACGAGGTGGATGTAAACTGAACATATTATCGTAGTTTGTCCTACATTTATACCATTGTCTTCTCCCACTTCTTGTGGTTAATTATCGGTCTTTTCACAAAAAATGTATGTCTACGCGGCGTAATCGAAATATAGATCCTCAAACTATATTCGAGTTATTTATCCAGCTGTTGTGTTTGTTGTCCATTCCTAACCATTTAACGTACATCTTATTGCCTTTTCGTCTGAGTACTTTTTCGACCAGGTATATGTCAGGGTTTGATGTTTTCTGCAATTCTTCTTCGTAAAAACCGCCACTAATCGGCGCACCTTGCATGTCTTCGAGCAAATACGTTATAGGATTTGTTATCTTAACTTGTACAATTCTAAATAATTCAGTAGTCCAATTGGGCGTGTATGCCTTTTCGAAGAAATGTTTTGCCTTTGATACACGTACAATGTCGCCAACTTTAAACTTTCGTGGACCTGCAATCTTTAAATAAGTATAACTTTTGTTTAAAATAGTTTTTTCGTTGGATTTGTTAACCTGAGACGGTTTGTATCCTGTTTTACTGTGTTTTGTGTTGTTGTATTCCTCTGTAATTATGTGTAGAGCATCTAACCATTTGTACGATCCATGTAAACTGAAATACTTGTACAACTTTGCTTTCAACGTTCTAATAACTCGCTCGCAAATGGCTGCTTTTTTGATCGTGTAGGTGCTGTAATGATTAATCTCGTGTTTTTTCATTAAATTTTGAAATGTTCTGTTGTAAAATTCGGTTCCCTGATCAGATTGTAGGTTCTTCGGATGTCGTCGAGTATGTGCGAGAATATCCGAAAATGCCCGAGTAATTTCCTCGCCAGTCTTCGTTTTTAGAGGTCGTGTCCACACAAATTTTGAAAAGCAATCAATTACAACTAGTATTAGTTTGTAATTTTTATTTTGATGTGCATAAGGACGCATTTCAGCCAAATCCATTTGCCACAAGTCATCGATTCCTTTGATTATTGTTCGTCGACGAGGATAGTTTTTTCGTGCCGGTTTATGCAATTCGTTTATCAGCTGTTCTTTAGACATTATTATTTTTTTAACGCACCTTCAACTACCGTAAGACGTTTGTCTATATCCCATGAATGAATGCTATCTACTACGCTTTTTAATGATTGTTCCACTTGTTTTATCCGCTGTTCCATCTGTATATCGTACATAGAATGCTTTGCAACTGTTTCTGCAGCAGATTTTAGATTGTTCTCCGTATCCTTTTTCAGTGCATTCATATCATCTTTGATTATTTTTTTCAATTTTTGCTCGAGAAGTGGAACCGTAGTTTTATGAAGCTCCTTTCTCACATCGTTAAGGCCAATGGCTAAATCATGTATGTCATTAGTTTTTTGCTGTAACAGCACACCATGTGTTTGAATTAATGGATGGTGCAGGTTACGCAACCCATTAATTTGTTCATCAACGTATTTATTCGTATCCTTTTTCAGTACATTCAAATCATCTTTGATTATTTTTTTCAATTTTTGCTCGAGAAGTGGAACTGTAGTTTTATGAAGCTCCTTTCTCACATCGTTAAGGCCAATAGCTAAATCCTGTATGTCATCAGTTTTTTGTTGCAATAGCACACCATGTGTTTGAATTAATGGATAGTGAAGGTTACGCAACTCATTGATTTGTCCATCAACGTATTTTTTCGTTGCAGCATCGCCACTATCTGATGGATCCTTGACATTGGATATTTTCACATTTTCGGCATTAATATTTCCGTCAGACGTATGTGGAAATGTGACTCGCGCCACCTTTTGGGCATTACTACTACTACTATAACGAGAGTGATGTCCGAATTTGTCGACACTCATAGTGGAAATGATAATGACATTCCCAGTTACTCTATTATATTGGCTTCTCTTAGTTCATTGATGATGGCTACGATTTCGTTGTCGAGAGATGTGTTGCCGGCGTCTTTCGAAGCCACCAAGAGTTTAAGACGTTCAACTAACTCATTTGGATCATCCCAATAAATATACTCCATGGGTGCAGTGTTGTATGTTAATCGTGAGTCATCCAATCCCGTTCCTTTGGCCGTAGATGAAGATGATCGTGTTGTTTTCGTTCTGTGTTCGAGTTCTTTTTTGGATCGAGTTGCAGGTGGTGCATGCTTTTTCATTGCTGCATCAGATGGTTTGAATAGAGGTTTAATAATAGAATGGTATTTTTCTCCGCTGGAACCTTTAAGACGTCCCAAGTATCCAGATGAATCTCTGTGTTTTTCAACAGTGTTTTGTACTTTTGTAAATCCTCATCATTATACTGGTCGGGGTTGGCATAAAATAAAAGTTGATATAGACCTGGCGTACCACCTAACCTACGTTCTTCTAAATTACGTTCTCGAATTATTATTATGTCTCCATTGCGTTTGTCAAAGTTATTCGACGTTTTCCCATTATCCAACCACTAATAGAATCGTAAAATGGACCATAGTTTTTATCAATTCTATCGTCTTTTTTCAAATATTCTTTTATATACTTGTGACTTATTGGAGGATATTGATCCATATATTCATCGGCGGCATCCATCGAAATCTCGTCAGAGATTGGTTCTTGAATAATGTTTTCATGAGGTATCGCTTGATCAGGTGCGTCAAGAAATACATCGTCATTCTCCTCCTCCTCCTCCTCCTCCTCCTTGTCCTCCTTTTTCACCTCTTCTTTTTTAACTTGTTCAAACTTGTTAGTGATAGCATGATGTAACGTTTTTTGATGATTGTGCAATATCTTTGAGAGGCTTCGAGAGTGGTTTAAATAGTTTATTTAGGGACTCGTCTTGTTCTGTTCGACCTAATTTCAATGCCAAATATTTTTGCGAATTGATCTAGCCAATTCGGCGACTTTCTTCTTGCGAAGGGCAATGGCAACCGCATCATCTGACATGTTGTTAACGACTAACCAATCACCTTATAATTTTATATATTTATCAAATCCTTTGCGATATCGGCCATTGTTGAGAGCAAAATCTTTTATAATTACCAAAGTACCATAACTATCACACCAACATTCAGAACAAATTTTTTTAAATTCATCAAATGACATGTCTGGTGATACGTGCTCATCAAATACATGCTTCAAATTTATCTCGTCTTGCTTGAATAGTACAATCATGTTACAGTTGTCTCTAATTAGCTGCTTTGGTATTTTTGAATATGTTTGACATAAATAAGCGGCATCGATATCTTTATGTCTGCACATGGAATAATACTCGCGAATCTTTTGCTGACCATCACATGCAACATCGTCAAATAAAAACACAGAGTGGGGTTTAGCGTCGCTGGGACTAATAATTTCTTCGTTGTCTTTAAACGGGTAATATCCTACACCTTTCACTTGTGCTATTACATCTTGCAGTAGTTGGTATTTCGGTTGAAAGAGGGATTTGGAATAAACATAGACATTTTTAAACTTGGCGCCATTCGGATTGAATAGAAGAGATAGCATGACATTCGTTTTCCCGCATCCACTTGGACCGCAAATAATGGCTCTAAACGAGTTTGGTAGTAATTTACCATGTTTACTGACTGTCACTTTCTGATGTCATGTGTCAATCAAGACATCGCTTGACATAAAACGTGACATTCAACATAGGACATATTCAGTAGGAATGCGTAGGAGAAATAAACATATCTTTCATTAAAATATCTTTTATTATTGAGTAACATATAGATACAAGTTATATACAACACTGAAACTTTAATATTAAAAAAAGACATAGACATGTAGAAGTATTGTTTATTTACATTAGTTCCAAAAGCACTTCTTTATAATCTTCCTCCATCTTTAGTAAGCGATTAGGATATGCCAGCCAAAATCGTCCCTTTTTCACAAAACCTAGTAGTTCAAATAGCGTTTTATTCAGGTAACCTCTATTCAAATATCGTATAAGAGTATTTCGTCGATCAGTAGTTTTAATTCTACTATTCACTCTATTTGCGTTTTTATGTGTAAAAGTTGTTCTTCTCTAAGTATTCGTTCTGCTTCCAATCTCCTTTGATCTTCAATTCGCAGGTTTGTCAATTGTTCTTTACATGTTTCACATAATATGTACCTAGTCCTAGTATCGTTCCAATCGTTCATTTCGAATAGTTCTATACAACCGCAAGGTTTTATAGTTTCACCTAATGTCTCATAAGGCATTATGTCTGCTAACCAGAGGAATAAATGTAAGAGACTTCTGAAGAGGTATCCCAAACGTTTAAGAAAAGAACTAGCATACGCCAGAGTGCTATTCTCTGCACTCACAGATACAGAGAGCAACAATAAGGCATGTAAACAGACCAGCACCTTGATTTATACTAATATCCAAAAATTTGTACTATAGTTATTTATACAAAATTCACAAAAACGGAATTATATACTGAAATATTAAGACAGAAATATTTTAAATAATAATATTTAAAATTGTGCATTTGATAGCAAACCGGATGAAGCCACATGATAACAATACACCGCGTTGTTCAAAACACGTAAACAAGTGTGATAACAAATTTTATTTTAATCATTGGAAAAACAAGTACACCGGAAAGAAAACCGCAGTTGCTACATTTTGTAAAATGTATGAAGATATCAGCAACCACATCAACAAAATTCTAAATTGATAACAACGATTCTGTTACCGCAATATCAATTTATTGTATACCATAAATATTAGTTGAAGAAATAAAAATAAATATAAAAATATTAGCATTTCTAGAACTCAAGGTGTTGCTTATCAATGAAACGAATCAGTTGATGGTACCGTAGGCACATTAGGTTGACGCAACTCGGGCTTGGGTGGGGCGATATGCTGTTCTGTTCTTTAAAAGGCCGAGGAGCGCATACGTTGTCACAGTTCGCTTCGCAAACGTAGTACAACAACAACAAGTTTCGCAGTAGTCAATACGGTGTGCAGTGACTTACATATATCTGATAAAGGTAAGCGGTTTTTGTCTTTTGTATATTTCAATGTATTTATTATGTCCTTTTTATCATTGTATTTTATGAGAATTGTACATCTCTCTGGTCGTATTTCATGCAGTATTTTATGAAAAATGTATATTTCTATGTATTATTATGTCCTTTTTATCATTGTATTTTATGAGAATTGTACATCTCTCTGGTTGTATTTCATGCAGTATTTTATGAAAAATGTATACTGTTTTTGTATTTATTATGTCCTTTTTATCTATGTGGGTGTTGTAAAACATTTCACGTCTGCTATTTTTTATAAGAAGTATTCTCCGCTGTTCGTATTTCGATTTCTTGTAGTATATGGTTCTTCTCTATTCCCAAGTATGTAATGCATCTCTCCATTCACGTTAAGCGGAAAAACTATAGTTTTTTTGTTATTATTGTAGATGGATCTATCAAAACTAAATAATGCATCCTTGGTTGCAGAACGTAAGCCAATAAAAAAACTTAAAGATCTACAAATTGGAAAAAAATTTACCATCCACAGTGCAAAGGTGGTAACAACACAATTTGGGGAGACAGTTCTGCTGGATTTGGGTGCTGAAGTTGTCTTCTTACCACAGCGGGTAACCAAAGCCTACCAAGCAGCAATAACGGACCACAACAGCGGAAACTATTCGCTGATATACGAAGGGGAAGTTGATATTGGAAAAAGCAGACTCCTTGCATCCTTTAAGATAGTTGAATAAGGTAAGTGATTTTTTCTTATTGTTTGTTTGTGAGTAACCATGCATATAAAACAAGTGATTAAACAGTCTGATGATTTGATGCACATTATTAAAAAGCTTAGTAAAATAATTTTCGATAAATTCACTGAAAGAGATCGTACAGTTTGGACAAGACGGTTAAATAGTCACATTTTTAGATGTAGTAAAGTAATTAAAAACCATAAACTATCCGTAGGAACAGTTAGAAAATTGCAAACTTACATAGACATTTTAAGCATTTTAGGCAAATTATTTTAAATTTCAATAATAAGTACGTTGGGTTGGGGCTTAATTCAAAATTACGCAATAGAGTTAAATGGGAAAATGTCATTTCATGTTTTGCTAGTCGAATTAAAACTGGAGTTATAGTTAATTTAGTGCATAAGGACTTAACACAGTTCCTAAATGATTGTTATATTATTTTTAGTAGAAAAATTAACAGTAATTTAAAAACAAATAGATTGCTTAAAGTCAATACTACATTTTGCGGTGAATTCATTAAAAAATCGAGTGATAGCGAAAGTTTAGATTTAAAATATTTTAACACTAAAAATGCTATTATAGACGCATCGACCGATTTACATCTTTGGTTCAGTGAAAATGTTAAGGATAAAATTTTTACAAAGCTGTCGGAGTTTGCAGAAAAAGATTCTGGTGCTGCTCTGTCTAAAGTAATCTCATTAGAAGTCAATATTAATAAAGTAGAAATAGGAAACGGTTCATCGTTCATTGACTTGCCAAAAGAGATTAGCAATAAAAAGGCTTGTATTAATGTGCATAACTTCGATCAGGCTTGTTTTTATTGGTCAATTGTTAGCGCTCTGTATCCAGCAAAAGATCATCCACAACGAGTTTCAAAATATCCGCATTATTCTACTGTTTTACTAACTGACAAATTAGAAAGCCCAATGCCATTAAGCCAAATTTCCAAATTTGAAAAATTAAACGCCATATCAGTCAATGTTTTTTGCATTAGAATTAAACGTAGTGAAGGACAAACAATTTTATGAAGTAGTACCTGCCAGACTGACACCGCAAAAGATGGAAAAGCATGTAAATTTGCTCCTATTACAAGATAAATATTTCCCAAAGTTAAACGATTACGATGCTCCTCCAGAAGATGATGATCAGACTGAAATACGCCTTCATTATTGTTGGATTAAGGATTTAGGAAAATTAGTAAAATCGCAATTAAACAAAAACAATCGTAAAAAATATATATGTGATAGATGTTTGAACTATTTTAGCAGTGAAAGCAAACTAGCAGAGCACGAAGAAATGTGTGTTCAGATGTGAATAAATGCAAGATGACTGTTCCCAAATATGATCAAGTGGCTTTTCGCAATTTTACATACAAACAAACAACACTCGTTTATAGTTTATGCCGATTTTGAATGCCAATTACATAATTTTAACAGATTCAAATGTCTCAGTGAGTAAAACAGCAAAATATCAAAACATGTACCTTTTAGTGCAGGTTATTATTTGAAATGTGCTTACGATGATAGTTTTATCTTATTTTAATAGCTATAGAGGTGAAAATTGCATGGAGTGGTTCGCAAAAGAAATGACCGAAATTTCCAAATTTGTAAATTCCAAATAAAGACAATTGTACCTATGGTCGAAAAACCCAACACAAATGGAGCAATTGTTGCCATATTTGTGAGAAACGCTTTTTGGCTACAGATACAGTTGTTGTAGATCACGATCATTTTACGGGACAAGTACGGGGATTTGCGCACCAAGCATGTAATTGAACTTTAAAAAATTGTTTGTCGTCCCAATATTTCATAATAATTAGTCATTAGTTTCATTATATATTTGTTGTGAATGATTAGAATCAAGCATGGGCACTTGATTACTTTTGTTTTATTTCATTTACATACAAATTTGACGACATATCAATTAAATTGATTACGATTATATTGATTCTCTAAGATTTTATGGGAGCTTCAATTGACTGATGAATATCTCTTTTAGATACATCTGAAAAAAAGATTTTGAAAAGAGAATTTAGTCAATTAGATAAATGATACATTTAATTTGTTAACTTGTAAAGGAGTATTTTGTTATGATTATATTGATAGTTTGGAAAAATTGGATGAAACATCTTTACCCACAATTAACCATTTTTATAGTAAGTTAAAATAATGAATACATTAGAGAAGCGAAGTATGCTCATGCCCAAAATGTTTGGAAGAAATTTAATTGTAAAAAATTTGGGAGAATACAGCGATTTGTATTTGAAAACAGATATTCTGCTGCTGGCTGATGTGTTTGAACAGTTCCGACAAAAATGTCGAGACACATATAAATTAGATCCAGCATGGTATTATACCATGCCAGGATACACGTGGGATTGTATGTTGAGATACACACAATGTAAATTAGAATTGCTAAAAGATGTGGATATGATCTTGTTTATGGAAAAAGCCATCAGAGGTGGAATATCTGTTTGTAGCAACAGATATTCTGAGGCCAACAACAAATACATTTCGTCGTATGATCCCCCACACGGCCCTCTAAGTACATCCTCTATTTAGATGTGAACAATCTGTATGGCTGGGCAATGTTACAATTGCTTCCATATGGAGGGTTCAAGTGGATTGAAGATGTTACCAAATTTGGTGTTGGTAATCTTCCCGAAGGCCATATAGATATTATGTCAATACAGGATGATGCAAAGGAGGGCTATTTTTTCCAAGTTGACTTGGAGTATCCACGCGAATTACACGACAAACATAAAGATTTTCCATTTGCTGCCGAACACCGCATTCCGCCCGTTCAAAATTGCCAAAGTTAATACCAACCTTATATCACAAAACCAAATATATTATGCATTATAGAACTCTTAAACAGGCATTGGCTAACGGGTTAATTTTACAAAGATACATAAAGTTTTGAAATTTAATCAATCTGCGTGGCTGCGACCGTATATCGAATTAAATACAAATTTACGGGCGGCAGCCACCAACAGTTTTGAGAAAAATCTCTACAAGCTAATGAACAATGCGGTGTTCGGAAAAACTTTACAGAACCAAAGACGTCATCGTATTGTAAAATTATGTAAAAAATGGCATGGAAGGTACGGAGCTAGAAATTTGATTGCGAGTAGTCGATTTCACAGTCGTACGATCTTTAGCGAAAATTTGGTAGCTATCGAACTTAAGAAATCAGAAGTATGCTTTAATAAACCCCTGTATTAGGCGCAGCAATCCTCGATATATCAAAAGTATGTATGTACGATTTTCACTACAACTTTATGCTTCCAACGATGGGAGAGGACAACTGTTCATTGTTGTACATGGACACCGACAGCTTTATTTATGAATTGAAATGTTCAGATGCATATAGAGAGGTTATAAGAGCGCATCCAAATAAATTTGATACCTCCGACTATGCCGAAAACAACTCATATGAGATAGAACGGTTAAATACAAAAATCCCCGGATTAATGAAGGACGAGGCAAAATGGGAAAATAATTACACATTTTATTGGATTACGATCAAAAATGTACACATTTAAACTGCAAATAACTGACGACGAGAGGGGACAAAGAGAGACAGCGCCTAGAAAGAAAACAACTAAACAAAGAGAGAATTGAATGTGACTTGGGAAATTTGGGAATAACAAAAAAGGCAAAAGGAGTGAAATATAACGTTGTTCGAAATAAATTACGTACGAAGACTATGAAAAATGTCTTAAAGAATTCAAAATTCAAACCGCGAGCCAAAGGTGTATTCGGTCATACCAACATCTGTATTTAGCATCGAGCAATCCAAAACGGCTCTAAGTCCTTATGACGATAAGCGTTACTTAATACCAAAATCATTTAATACGCTTCCGTGGGGACATTATCTTGTTGATTAACATTTATTATAAATAATTTTCTTTTTCTTGTAGTATATGGTTACTCTCATAAGAACAAAAAAAGAGAAAAGATCACTTATCTCACAGTTTTTGTAAATTGTAGATTTAACTAGTATTTTAGAATTTTATAATGTAATTTTTATTAATAATAATAAAACTCGTATAATCTTTCATTTTGGTTTTATTATAATAGAATAAAAGACAACATATCTAACAAATTATATTTATTCAGTTAAATGATTTACATGTCTATGTTCATAATAATATACATATTCCTTTAGAGCTAAACTTAACAAAGTGTTTGGACAAATATCGATATATGCTGCGAAGGCTGTAACTGGTCCATGTACAGAGTCTTTTAGCACAAAAATTTTGTTTAATGAAAGTTGAAATATTTATATAGTATTTCTGGAATTGTAAACTCTGTAACAATGCCACTCTATGGTACAGTATTCTGTAGTTTGCGTTTAAAATGTGGTAGGCGTCATCTTCACGTAAATAATAGTCGACTCCAAATTTTTCAATGGTCAGCAACTTTACATTGTCTTTTACCAATTGTCTTAGTTTGCAAAAATCACCATTCATAAATTCGATTGGAACATACCCATCCGCATATGTAGCATGGAAAAAGTCACTCATTTTTTCTTTTAAACCACACAATTATGACGTTCCACTCGCTTATACTTAAACTGATTCTTCTAAAATCATCACGTTGACACAGAATGATGGATGGTAGAAAATCTCGAGCTGGAGATAGACCAATTTTATAGTGTGGAGAGAGCTGCTGATTGGATATGTAGTTTCCAATAAACAATATTGCTCGTTTGTGGCAGCTGCTTCATATTTAGCCAATACTCGATCTAATTCCGCACCAGGACTAGGTGGTTGTTGACTATCTTCATCGTAGTTAAATTCTATGCTAAATTCACTACCATCATCATCATCGAAATTATTAGGTTGGCTGTTGTATCCGCTATCTTGAGAGCTCATGGTACTACTGTGTGTGTGTGTGTGTGTGTGTGTGTTTCTAACGTCGTTAACGAGGTGGATGTAAACTGAACATATTATCGTAGTTTGTCCTACATTTATACCATTGTCTTCTCCCACTTCTTGTGGTTAATTATCGGTCTTTTCACAAAAAATGTATGTCTACGCGGCGTATCGAAATATAGATCCTCAAACTATATTCGAGTTATTTATCCAGCTGTTGTGTTTGTTGTCCATTCCTAACCATTTAACGTACATCTTATTGCCTTTTCGTCTGAGTACTTTTTCGACCAGGTATATGTCAGGGTTTGATGTTTTCTGCAATTCTTCTTCGTAAAAAACCGCCACTAATCGGCGCACCTTGCATGTCTTCGAGCAAATACGTTATAGGATTTGTTATCTTAACTTGTACAATTCTAAATAATTCAGTAGTCCAATTGGGCGTGTATGCCTTTTCGAAGAAATGTTTTGCCTTTGATACACGTACAATGTCGCCAACTTTAAACTTTCGTGGACCTGCAATCTTTAAATAAGTATAACTTTTGTTTAAAATAGTTTTTTCGTTGGGATTTGTTAACCTGAGACGGTTTTGTATCCTGTTTACTGTGTTTTGTGTTGTTGTATTCCTCTGTAATTATGTGTAGAGCATCTAACCATTTGTACGATCCATGTAAACTGAAATACTTGTACAACTTTGCTTTCAACGTTCTAATAACTCGCTCGCAAATGGCTGCTTTTTTGATCGTGTAGGTGCTGTAATGATTAATCTCGTGTTTTTTCATTAAATTTTGAAATGTTCTGTTGTAAAATTCGGTTCCCTGATCAGATTGTAGGTTCTTCGGATGTCGTCGAGTATGTGCGAGAATATCCGAAAATGCCCGAGTAATTTCCTCGCCAGTCTTCGTTTTTTAGAGGTCGTGTCCACACAAATTTTGAAAAGCAATCAATTACAACTAGTATTAGTTGTAATTTTTATTTTGATGTGCATAAGGACGCATTTCAGCCAAATCCATTTGCCACAAGTCATCGATTCCTTTGATTATTGTTCGTCGACGAGGATAGTTTTTTTCGTGCCGGTTTATGCAATTCGTTTATCAGCTGTTCTTTAGACATATTATTATTTTAAGCTCGCACCTTCAACTACCGTAAGACGTTTGTCTATACCCATGAATGAATGCTATCTACTACGCTTTTTAATGATTGTTCCACTTGTTTTATCCGCTGTTCCATCTGTATATCGTACATAGAATGCTTTGCAACTGTTTCTGCAGCAGAGATTTTAGATTGTTCTCCGTATCCTTTTTCAGTGCATTCATATCATCTTTGATTATTTTTTTCAATTTTTGCTCGAGAAGTGGAACCGTAGTTTTATGAAGCTCCTTTCTCACATCGTTAAGGCCAATGGCTAAATCATGTATGTCATTAGTTTTTTTGCTGTAACAGCACACCATGTGTTTGAATTAATGGATGGTGCAGGTTACGCAACCCATTAATTTGTTCATCAACGTATTTATTCGTATCCTTTTTCAGTACATTCAAATCATCTTTGATTATTTTTTTCAATTTTTGCTCGAGAAGTGGAACTGTAGTTTTATGAAGCTCCTTTCTCACATCGTTAAGGCCAATAGCTAAATCCTGTATGTCATCATTTTTTGTTGCAATAGCACACCATGTGTTTGAATTAATGGATAGTGAAGGTTACGCAACTCATTGATTTGTCCATCAACGTATTTTTTCGTTGCAGCATCGCCACTATCTGATGGATCCTTGACATTGGATATTTTCACATTTTCGGCATTAATATTTCCGTCAGACGTATGTGGAAATGTGACTCGCGCCACCTTTTGGGCATTACTACTACTACTATAACGAGAGTGATGTCCGAATTTGTCGACACTCATAGTGGAAATGATAATGACATTCCCAGTTACTCTATTATATTGGCTTCTCTTAGTTCATTGATGATGGCTACGATTTCGTTGTCGAGAGATGTGTTGCCGGCGTCTTTCGAAGCCACCAAGAGTTTAAGACGTTCAACTAACTCATTTGGATCATCCCAATAAATATACTCATGGGTGCAGTGTTGTATGTTAATCGTGAGTCATCCAATCCCGTTCCTTTGG